>JBBPUA010000157.1:0-29093 GCA_038094355.1 Afroboletus lepidellus | reverse complement strand
TACGGCCTCTACAAGTGAAATTAGCGGTGTAAAGGGCAAGGATTAAATAGATCCTTTGCTCACGGGCTGCGACTGTGAATTCGCGATTGTGACGTGTGAGACAGCTGAAGTGGTGAATATGAGTGGACATACTTGTGATGATGAAGGCACGCTGGGCTCTGGTAGCCAACAAAGGTTCCACCGCCATCCTGAACGAAGGAAGCACGAAAAGATCGAAGCTCGAGTGTGACGACGGGCCTGAAGCCGCGTTGCGGTAAGTTGGCAGACAAACTGCAACGGACGATTCGAATGCGAGTGACCCACTGCTGTGGCTGTGCCCAACGAGGCTGTGTATAGGACAGCCGAGACAGCAGAAACAAGCTATGTTACAGGTACATGCGGTCTCAGAATTCGTCCCCTCTCAATATACTTTCCTTCACCGCCGTTGCGACCAACATTTCCTCCTTCCATAATAACCGGATGTTTTCCGACGTCCATTTAACCCAAGACTCTTCTCCGCCCTTGCCCTGTGTAGAATCCGACGCAATAGATTTCTCGGCTCTCTCGATGACCTTGTCGCATAAAAGCACGACAGACTGCCTCCATAACTGTTCGTTCTCGTAAGAAACCTGATCCTGCTTTCCTGTGACGACATCCCGCCACGGTTGAATGGCACCTTCATCCACAGAACCAACGGCCACAACGAGATGGTGTAGTCGCAATGCGGTGATCAGCCGCCAAGACGGTTGGGCACCCTCTAGAGTCGAGTGCAACGTCCAATCCCTTTATCAAGGGCTATAACACAATACCGTTCAGTTCACAGGAACAGACGCACCCCCAATAGCCCTCCCTGACGAGTGCATCTCTGACTGTTTTGCCATGTCGCAAATTTGCGAAGATATACTTCTCGACCAAGTCTTGCACCTCTACCTCTCCGCTGGGAAGAGGTTCGTCTTTGGACATGCGATTCACAAAACCATACTCCACGAACAATGTTTTATTGGAGTGCAATCCATAAGTCAGGAGGATCTCCTCGTTCTCCTCTATCTTCACATCGGCGGGAGAGATCAATTTGAGTCCGTCGCCAATCGAATTTACGGGGGCAGCGTTCCAAATATCGGAGTTAGATGGAACAAGGGTTATATGTGCTCGACCCGGGGTATGATTCGCGAAATCGAGAATTGGACACATGGTTAGATTGTCTGGATCTGTTTTGGCATGTTTCAGGCGGTAGTATATGCACCGTGTGTTCACTGTATGCAAAAAGAAAGAATTGCAAGTCTGCCAGGATGCGAGGCGAGATTACCATTTAGCCAGGCCCATAAAAAGTCCTTTACTTCGACAAGTGCCTCGAGACCATGTGACGGCACTCGAGCTGGGAATGCTAGGGGTGACATCTGTTGCTATAATTTCACGAGCTTCATAATACATATGGTCGGTGGAAAGGTCTGCGACTTACAAGGAAAGTCTGCACCTTGCACCAATCGCCCCAAAATCGGGTGTGCAAACGATGTAACGCCGCTAGCACACTCGGCGGTAGACTATCTAGCAGGGTGGTCCGCAGATCGTCTGCATTATCGAGTTTTGACAGGACAAACCAGGTGAGAGGGTGGCTCCCAAAATCTCTGGGAAGTATTGATATGTAAGGTCCGAAGGAAGGGTCTGCACTATCTTCATCGGCCCTGGGACGCCATATAAATAAATGCATCGAAATCAGCTGTACGGTGGTCAATGTCCTGTCTACTCGCATGTTGGCAGGATAGAGCCGTTTCAATGTCATCTTGTTCATCAGTGCTTTTGGGGGAACGCCGAAGAGAAGACTTCCTGGCTGATTTCATATACACATATGCCGTTCGCTGGCGAAAAATCATGAACTACACTTACCGCGCAAGCAGTGCGTGCAAAGAGCCCGTTCCCAGCTGTATGTTGGTTTCAACAACGATCGAACGATTGCTCAGTGTCACTCAACCATGCGTCATTTCTCTGCATGCCACAGGGATATTATGCGTTTGAAAGCCATGGCCATCGAGCCAGTCAAGTAAAATTTTCCACCTGCGTTGGAGGAGTGTTGAGCTTTCGCTAGCCATACGGTGGTGGGAAGTTAACCAGGGAAACCGGCAGGACTCTATCTTGCTTGATCACATGTAGCCCGGACACCCGAGGGTCTCCCACTTCCGCTTCTCATAGCGAGCCATCCCGAATCTGCTCAGTCAAATCTTCCCTCCCAACATGTCTGTGTTCAACGCCTCTCGTCTACTCGGAAAGACCGTTCTCATCACTGGCGCCAGTTCTGGTATCGGAAAGGTGAGCCTTATAACTCGAGACTATCATGAATTTATCACCATCGTCGCTCGCAAGGCTACGGCTCTTTTGTTTGCCAAAGTAGGTACTCTCTGATCTTTCATGCTCGACTTGAAACACGCGCCGGACAGGGCGGCGCGAATATCGTTCTCACTGCCCGTCGGGGGGATGCGCTGCAAGACGTAGCAGAACAATGCACCGTCGCGCACAAGGCAGCAGGTGTCCAACAAGGCGGTCGTTTCTTCCCCATCACCCTCGACGTCTCGGATAAAACTCAGATCGCCTCTTTCCTGGAAAAGGTTCCAGAAGGTCTCCGTAGTATTGACATTCTCGGTAAGCAATCCCACCATCACATTTCTACTCTCCGTCTCAAGGCCTCCCTGGTAGTCAACAACGCAGGCTACGTTGTTGGGGTCGATCGCGTCGGCGATCTTTTGCTCGAAAACGTGGAGAACATGTTCGCCACGAATGTCTTTGGACTCATTGCGCTGACCCAGTTGTTCATCAAAGGTGTGTCGTTAACTTGGTTCGAGTTCGTTCTGACCGCCTTCTAGATTTCAAGGAAAGAAAGACTGGTCACATTATCAACATAGGCTCTATTGCTGGAAGAGAACCCTACGCTGGAGGTGGTATCTATTGTGCGACAAAGCACGCGGTCAACGCTTTCACTGGTGTCTTACTGAGAGAGCTGGTCGACACCCCTATCAGGGTGACCGAAATCCAACCCGGTAGGTTCAGATCAAGAGTTTCTACAAATTACTTGTTCACACTTGTAGGTATGGTTGAGACTGAGTTCTCTGTCGTGCGCTACAGCGGCGACAAGTCAGCAGCAAACAAGGTTTACGAGGGCCTGCAGCCATGTAAGTACCGAGACAAAATCCTGGATCACCTAACAATCTGCTAATGGTCGCCGAAGTGGTTGCCGAAGACATTGCAGAAGAGATCGTCTGGGCAGCATCTCGTCCACCTCATGTGAACCTCGCCGAAGTCTTTGTACTTCCGGTGAACCAAGCAACAGCCACTCTTAACTACAGGTCTCCCAAACTCTGAAGTAGTCTGTAGTCGTATTCGTGAAGTATGTGTTTTGGAACCATCCCCCGAGGATAATATACAGACATGTAAAAATAAGGATACAGCAACGGTATCACGAGTGAAGATAATCGCGGCCACTAAACGTCAGGTTTTACTTTTCTTACTTCTCGACCTCGTCACTTTGGGGGGTATAGGTTCTGGCTCGATGTCATTATCGTAAAGATACCTCTTTACTACGATCTGTTCCGTGACCAGTTCAGGGAACGGTCGATTGATCAGGTCCACAAGATTCCCGAGAGGATCGAGAGAAAGATTCTAGAATAGATCAATGCACGATCAAACAGCTGGGCTATGATACTGACCTTCGACGTAGGTGCTAGACAACCCCTCACGACAACGTTCTTTGATATAGACTTTGGCTTGGGATCGACTTCATCAAGATAAACGGCAGTCGACAACCCTCGATGCCACTTGACTTGTTTCACTGGCTTGACCTTTCTATTCACTCCCTCGAACCTCAATGGTTCAAGAACACGTTCGGGCCGCTCTGGAGTCTCGTAATCTTCCTCGTCCCCGGGTCCTCGGTGATGCTTCTGCGACACGTCACAGCCATTTTCATCCTGATCTTCGTGTGTACTGAGAGATGCCCTGTCGTCCAGTTCGTTCTGTGTTTCCCCCTCTCTGCCTCCCGAACTTTCCTCGCTTATTTTTGCCCTCCTTTGAGCTCTTTCTATCCTGCGCATGTCCCTTTCATCGCGCTGTTTCTGCAAAATCGTTCGTGCTTTGACCATTGGACTCTCGGGTCTAAGACCTTCCTTCCTAATAACCTCGGTCGCCAGTATTGCCACGGTCTGTTGATTCTTTGTCGTGTTGGAAGTGGTGAGCGCCTTCAGCGCGGTAACGCTCATGCCCATGAAAGAATCACCATCCGTGCGGGGCTGGGGTTTACGACGAGTGGGGGCCGGCCGCGTAGAAGCATTGCCGCTGAAGACGTCAAGAACGTATTGCTGTTGTGCTGGCTTCCGAGTACGAGACGTTCTCCGGGGACGGCTGACGTCATCGACATCTTGTCGAGATCGGGAAGGCTCGTGCGCACTGGGCTCTGCAACGGTGGTTTTGGCATTTGTTAAGTTATCTGATGTATTGCTTTGGAGACATGGGGATGGACCTCCGGTGGGAGGACGGTTCTCATCAAGGGACCCTTCATCCGATAACGACGAAAGATCTGAAAGTGGGGACGAAGGCGGTTCTGTCGGAGGAAGAGTTGTCTTTGCTGGTGCGTATCGCGCTGACAACATGCCATTTACTACCTTGCGAAACTTTAGTGGTTGTGGAGCCTTAGGCGGGCTAGGCCCAGTAGGTACCTGAACTTGGGAAGGCAGCTTCACAGGTTTCGGAGCGTACTTCTCGCTGAGAATCCCCGGTACCACTTGGCGGATTATTACGGGATGAGGATTAGGGGGTGTTGTGTCTGCGCCTCGCTTGCGTTTGAGTGATCCCAACATACGCTGATCGCTCGCGTGTTGAGTAGAAGACGCTTTCGCAATACCATTCCCAACCCCACTCTTCTTGCAAGTAAGTTCATATGGTGGTACACAGAACAGAGGACTCACAGCGTGGGCGTCGCCCGTCGTTGTACCTACTGCTGTCTTTCTGTTTTTTGGAGGCCTTGCATACGGCTTATTTCCAATTCGTGGAATACGACTACTGACTGGTGGCTGTCTTAATTGGGATGTCGTGTTACTTTGCGTCGGTTTGGTAAGCGTAGCGTCGATTCCGGTATTGCCTGTCTCCTCATTCTCGTGTTCTTCAGGGATCGGTAGCGGAAGATCATTGTTAAACTTCTGGCTTAAAACAAGCGGAAAGGGGAGTTTAATACCAGTTCTCGGGAGTACGGGAACCATCGGAAATACAGTTTCTTTGGTCTTTCCATGGTTATCAGGCTTCGTCATCGTCATACAAGGCTCGACGGATCGACTGCGGGCAAGGACAGTCACCTGCGGGCACGGTTCCACAGATGTGCTCCTCGCACGAAGAGTGAGTCGCGTGGGAGAATATTGGGTTTGATGGCCCCTTGTTGGCGAGGCTGCCGTATCCGCTATGGGCACCCGCTTTGCCGGGCTGCGAGATGGATCGTCAAGAGCTGGGCGTGTGAACACCGGGGCTCTTATCGCTGGAAAGCGTCCCAGCCGAGACTGATCTTGTCCTGTAGATAGCTGTACCGTCTTCTGGAGCGAAGCATTTCCGCGTGCAAGAGCACTCTCGATAGGTACTCTCTGCGCAGGAGTACGATAAATATCATCGGTTTCGAGCGACAACTTGGAAGGGGAAGTCAGTTTCCGAGGTTCATTCGCGCGCACTGGCGTAGGAGCAATGATAGGTCGTTGAACAGATGTCCGTGAAAAATCTGGATGAGGTATAGAAGGCGTTGGCACTCGAGGCGGTGTCGCTGGCTGGTCCTCAATATGAATAGGTCGAGGCAAGGCCGTTTCCTTAACCGGTGAGGTTGGTTCTGGGGCCAGACGCAGCCTCGCGAGCACTCCAGAAGAGTGAAGAGAAAGAGAATCTGGTCTGTGGAGTGAATTGGGATCATCTTCCTTCGCGCCCGTTGCCACGCCCTCCACAAACGAAAGTCCTTCTCTGTTGTTATCTCGCACATTGAGGACTGTCGTATCGGCGCCCGAAGTTTCACTTGACGTCGAAGATGGCTGAGTCTTTACTGTGGGTGTGAGAGGTAAAGATCCCCCAGCGCTATGCCGTCGTGGGTCAGAGCGTGATAGCGACTCCCGCGGTCGATCATTCGAAGCGGAAGACACAACAGGATTTGATGGCGGATCAACAACCTGTGTTGGAGGTGCAGTGAGGACTTCGGATCCAAGAGAATTACAAGGCTGTGAGCTCACATACAGGTTCAAGTGAATGATCAACGCCGACAGTACGTTGCGCGGATGGTGAAGGAACCTTGTTAGTGGATGCCAGATCATCGCATATAGTGCTTTTCATGGGTAGAGATATAGTAGATGGTGAAAAAGATTCGAGCGAGATGAATCCACGCGTGGAAACGATGCCAGGCTCAGGTGTGCCTGCCTCAACATCCAAAGGCGGAGTCTTTGGAGTACGTGGAAGATCAAATAATGGATTCTGAAACTGGCTTAGACGTTCCAGGAGGTTTATAGAACGGAATGGGCTCGGGGGCACGGATACGCCGGATAGCGGGAATTGTCCGTCTTTCCCAGGCAAGTAGTTGGTGCCCGGATGTGCAAGGTCCTGCGGGGGAGGTGATGGGTTATCGTGTGCTCGCATAATCCTGTCTGCTAGCACTGAGGAAGGTTCTACAGTAGAATGATAATGGGAGAAGAGTATACTCGAGTGTGTTCGTCACTCACCGTCCGGCGGAAGGTCATCATTCTCAGGCGTTTCATCGCGAGAGAGGTGAAGAGCAACATCATGTACACTCTCGGACTCGTCATCGCTGCTTTCAGCCAGGTCTTCCGTGACGTGCAACTCGGTTGGTGGTTGTGGTGGCGGAAGACATGACAAGCGCGGTGATCGACGAACAGGAGAATCAACTCCACCTGCTTTCATGTTTCGCCGTCGCGCGAACACCGCGCCAGGCAGTCTGTCTGGTGATTGCAGTGGGTCGTCGGGTGAAGCATTGACCACGCCCGCATTTGCTGGAGGTGGAGTCGGGTTGTTGACGGGTGCATCCATGTCGCAGTGCCCAACGACACGAACTGGAGGCTTGCAGAACGTGGGGGACGAGGAGGAGCGTGTGGTGCTGAGTGACGATCTGTCTGGCCTATCTAGTCCCAGTGTTTGATCGAGGAAGCAGAGTAGGGATGCAACGTTCAAACCGCGCGTTTGACGCACGTGACTGGTACATATCGCGGTACATACAACGAAAATCTACTAGAAAGAACAAGTCCGAGTTATCTGGTACAGGAAGGTAGCACTTCGGATTGCCTTGAACAGGAACGTGGACACGACATGCCACCAATCGCTACTTGAAGACTTGGCTTTACAGCATCGACGATTTCCTTGGGGAAGACGAGGAGGCGGAGTCCGGCGGAACAAGAGGCTGGGAAGGGACACGCTCCATCGCGGTTCTCAGCTGACAGAAATCGTAATCAGCTGCACGCTGCTCCAACTAGCATAAACCAACCTGTGGATTTTCAAGCGCTAGAGACTCAATCGCCCTCGTCTGTCTATTCATCTGCATCTTCATGTCTTCGAGTACATTCCTTAGGCTCGTCCCAAGATCTCCTTCATGTGAGCGCGTCTCTTCAAAGGACGCGTTTGCTGTTAACCCGCCGTTAACCGAGACCGCGCCTCGATCCGACAAGGCCTTATCCGTGGTCGTCCCACCAAGTCTTTGCGAACGTGATATCATTCGAAGTGCATTCTCCTTCTCCTTGTCTAAGAGGGACACTGCTTGTTCCAAGCGTGCGTCGATCACTTTGCATATATCGGCTTCCAGAATGGAAAACAGTGTCTTCCACAGTGCCTCAAGCTCCTCCACGTGACTCTCAAGCCGCTCCCGAGTTCGAGTATGGCCAGTTATAACTGTAGCGAGAGCAGGAGTCACCACCACTGCGGAGTCTGGGACGGCCCTTGAAAGCTCCGAGGAAAGACCAGTAAAGGCCTTCAACTTGTCTTCGTCTCGATCCAAAAAGCAAGTATCCTGAACTATTTCACAGCATAATCTGATCCAACAATTAGCTGTCTTCGACGTTGAAATAACGGATGCTAACTTTGCAAGACGACGGAAAGTATCCGAAACTTTGGTGGCACTTTTGGAATCGCGTTCAGAAACAGCTGGGAAATTAGGCTTAACTGGCTCGGCTGTGGGACGAGTGTTGTTGTGCCCACTCGCGGGGGTAGATCTGTGGAAGGACTGACGACGCGTCAAGTTCATTCACTAGCATGATAGATTGGACAACTGACTCTCTCAGACAACCTCGGTCGTTGATTTGGGTATATATCACCATCTTCATTCGCTCTCTTCTGGGGGTATCGTGACTCCCAAGTCCGAGGGCTACTGCGCTCTCGAGTATAGGCCCAGGAATTAGAATCACGCCTACGGTCGCCATTCCTCATCGACCGGTCTTCATGGTCGCGTTCCCGAGATGTCTCATTTTCTTTGCGCTTAAATAAATCCGTCTGCGGTATTAATGAGGAACGCGGAGGAGGGCTGCCAGGGGACAATGGAGGTTTCTTCCCCTTGGATCTCGCAACCTCGCGACGCTCGGGAGACGGGGTATCATTCCTGCGCTTGAGCTTGGTCCATTGATGATCGTTTGGATGGATGAACCTAGAAGGGAGTTGAGCCCGGGGTGAACAAGCTATCATGGCTGATGAGTAGATAAGTTACGCGCCGACACTTGTTGCCTTGTGAGCAGTAGGGTTTGATAGCATTGCCTGCCTCGTCAAAGTGCTTGACAACGGGTGATCAGACCGATGGTCGATGGTCAGACAAGGGCACGTACGCGACAGCGCTGCGTTTTGTACAGGGACATGATGATGGTTCGAAGCGGGTGACTGTTGTGACTTGTGACCTGCATGTACGTTTCTATGCTAATTTAGTAGTATTGCCATGTACTTGGTATGTGTCCTACGTTTCACTGACTTAGCTTTAAATTCGCCTCCAAGACATCGATACAACAGCCTTCCTAGTGGTCCACCATGAGTTCTCCCTTCTGGCCATGGTACCAAGATCGCACCACACGTGTCAGGTACTCTCTCACTCCCGCTCTCGTGCAGACTCGGGGATTGCTTGGAAAAGAAGTCATCTCCCTTCAAGAACTCGTGGAGACGCGATGTCCCAGCGTGCATTCCGAGTTTCGACCCACTTGGTGGCTTCCAAGGTCTCGTGGTCCGACGTTTGGTTCTGAAAATGAAACTGATATTCTACCAGCGGCCACATGCAGACCCTCTATTGCGTCGTTGGTGATTTTTCACGTACGGATCAAGTGAATTACAAGAGGTGAGACCAATGAGCCGCGTTTAGTTCGTGCTTCAACCCTTGAGTTCAGGACCTTTCTCCGTTTAAAGGATGGCGGAACATTGTCAGTCCTGAACCCTGACAATGCGAATGCACACGTTTGATAGAAGTTGCACTGCTTAGGGGACTCGACTTTACTCCAGTGGATGACAGTGATTTGCCGCCTGACACACCAATTGTGGTCGTTATGCATGGACTGACGGGGGGTATGATAGTTTTTGTCGCATAGCTAACCCGCCGTCTGATATACTTCAAGGCTCGTATGAATCGTACGTGAGAGCTATACTGGCGCCAGCTTGTCGAGCGCTCTCCGAAGGTGGGCTTGGTTATCGGGCGGTGGTTGTTAATTTCCGCGGATGTGTGTGTCATCGTGATGCACTGCAGAATTTGCCGACGCTGATGAAATTATAGGTGCTGGCGTGCCGGTCACAAGTCCCCAGCTGTACTCTGCGGGACACACGGATGATATCCGACAGGCTGTATTCCATATATCCAACAAATTCCCGGATGCTCCATTACTAGGACTCTCCTTTTCCCTCGGAGCAAATGTGATGACTCGCTATGTCGCCGAGGAAGGAGAGCATTGCCGCTTTCGGTCTGCATGCGTGCTGGCATGTGTATGTTGCGACTTTCGTATTGAGGAAGTAAAGCTAATACGCTTTGTTATTACAGCCGTGGAATCTGACGGCGAATGTGCACAAGTAAGCATTTGCCCCCAACCTTCTTCCTCCACTCAACCATCATCAGGCTTAATTCTACCTACATTGGACGCCACGTTTACTCCAGGGGAATGGGTCAAAATCTCGTCAATATCCTCAGTAAACACACTTCTTCCTTTGCTCGCGATCCTGAGCATGCTATAGCTGAAGCTGCGACTGTGGCCTCTGCCTTGAGTCGGCCCACTATCGACACGTTTGACCACATCTTTACTAGAATCGGGGGCGGTTCCTCGCCTCCTTGGCCTTTCGGATCCGCACTCGAATACTACGAATATGCTTCTAGTCACAAAGTGCTTGGAAGCGTACGGATACCGTTCCTCTCGATTAATTCTGCAGATGATCCGGTTGTTCAAGAAGTCCCAGTTGACGCAAAAGAGAATAATTGGGTAGTAATGGTCTTAACCCCTAACGGCGGTCATCTCGGATGGTTTGAATCAGCGGATGGCTGGGGTCAGGTGAGGCGATGGATATGTGCTCCAGTGATCGAATGGCTGCGTGCTACGGCAGAAGATATCTGTCGAAGTAAGCAAGACTTCGATAAATTTCAAGAGCTAGATGGGTTCTTGACAGAGGCAGGATTAGAGAGACTAGGCTGCAAGGTTATTGGCGAGGAACATATCGTCGTCGGTGCCGAGGGGCAAGCTGGCATGTTACAAGGCTTGTAGATCTCGATTGAGAAGCCTAGGCCCTGGGATATAATATACATGGTGCTGCGCTATTTATGCTCATATTTGATCTTAATCGCTATCGCTGAAATGCACGCGGTCGTCGTCGTCGTCATCTTCCACCGCCTGGGTGCGGTCGTACTGACTAAAGTCAACAGAGACGGTTCCCTCCTCCATGAGACTGTCATCTTCGTGCTCGAGATTTCTGTTTTTCTCAAACAGTTGACGACCTATTAATAATGCTGGTTACACTATGCGCAGAGAGTTGCTTAAGAAGTTGCAGACCAGTCAGGCGAGTTGCGATCCTCTTGGTTTCTTCCCGCTCCTTAGGAGTGAGGCCACGTAACCTTTCTTCTTCATTCCGGTTTTTTTTCTGAGTATTTTCCTTATCGAAGATAGCCTTCCAGGCCTTGAAGGACTCAATCGTGACAGGCGTTCCGCGGGTACGTGCCTCCTCCGCCTGACATGACGCGTAAACAATTCTAGCCTATAAAATTCAAGGGTCCTCACTTCAATAGCCAAACGTTCTTTCTCGTGCTCCTCTGCGACGCGCGCTTTTACACGGTTTTCCACTAAACCAGACAGCTTTTCCCTGAGGTGCGATACCAATGTGAACGTCATTGCCATGCCCTTGTTCTCCTCGCCCTGATGGATATTCAAATTGTATGTTCAGTCTTCGAATAAAATCCAAACATACTACATCCAAGAGACCCTTCAAGAGCGCTTTATTCTCTGATTCATCTATTTCTCCGTCGATTGCTTCTAGCCGTAGTTCGGGTAGAACATCGGGGTAGTCACCGGGGTAATTGACTATTAATTTCAATTTGACTTGCTTGCACACCCTAATATGAATGTGGTTCTGGACGGAAGACCGAGACATTTGACTCACAAGGTTCTTCAGCATCTACGACATCGTCTGGTTCGACATCGATCTCGATCTCTCTGTCCGATGTGACTTTACATGAGTGTTGAGCAAACGAATGAGCGAAAGTTATCGAGCACAAACTTGATAACTCAGAGGGATATATGGCCTCAAGAACCTAGTTTTGAGTGAGCGATGATGAGGCAGACACATGAAAGACTTCACGACCTCAAATTCCTCTTGCAAGACAGAGGACATGGTTTTCGTCCGATGCCCGACAATTGATTCCGACGTGATTACCACATTTGGGTTTGAAGCTTTTTCGACTTGCACAACGACGGACGAATGTCTTGGAGGCGTCAGATTACCCCAGCTATTCTACGACATGTTGTCCCGTCTCTGCCAGCCAGCCATGCAACGTCAACCATCTTGAGCGGTACCAGACATACTTTACGGTTCTCCCACACATCGCCAAACCCGACTTTCAGCATGAAGAACATCTTCGGGAAAGCATTGGACGTCAAAGGGTCACTTCCACAGAACAAGTCATCTACCGACGTGTGGGCCAACAAAAGTGACAGCCTGAAGCTCTTTCCACCTCCGGACACGTGGACAGGTATGTCCGTCGATGCCTAGACGGGCTGGATGTTGAGCATTCGAGACAGGCAGACGGATGGTCATTCGAGACGGAGACCTGCAGAATGCGTTTCAGCAACTCAACTTCCGCTTACGGCAGAATAATGTGGCCAAAGAAATTGCTTTGACTGTTCGGCATGAGAAGAAAGGCGACAAAAGGGCACGTCTTCGCAGTGAGAGGTGGCGGAGGCGGTTTGCCGATGCGGTGCGTAGAAACCTACTGCTCACTTGTCCACGTGTACTGACTATTATCCCTTCCTACAGGTTAGGAAAAAGGTCCAACTTGTTAGTACAATACGCCGGCGGGGGGGCTGAGTCACGCGTGCTTTCGAATTTCAGCTGTATGCTATGTGATTTTGAATTTCCAAGCTGATAGTGACGAACTGTCGTCTTCAGTCTTCCTTCCCGACTTCTCACCCGTTGGAAACCTCAAGCCTTCACCGGGATCTTCCAATACGGATCAGCTGCGGGCAAGCTTTCGCGTGTGGCTTAGGGCAAATTCAATCAAATGAACCCTTCACCGTGCACGGCTACCTTTGGTGACACCCGACTAGTGCCGCCGCTAAATAACGAACCGCATATGTTGTACATACGGCGCGGCAAGATTGTAAGGGTGTGAAGGTCTTCATGGGAGAAAGCTTGTGGGGTCTACTTGCGAGAATTGATCAAGAGCCGAAGACCCTTGCCTACCCCACCTGCGGTTAGGCGACGCTGACTTGATGCCGGTGATCGCTACCCAATCCGTAATTGGCCTCGTGTCATTCTTGTCATTCACCGCTGATGGTCAACCTTAAGATACTATCAGGCCGGCAAAGTTTCGGTGCATAACAAGCTGTCGTGTAGCCTGTTTGAATAATTGGGTCACTCGTATCAACGGCATTAACAGCGAGCAAGGTGAATGGCTCGAACTTCTCACCTAATGGCGCCCCCAAATTGTGAAGCCGCACCCTCCTCGTGTTTACCACGATGGATCGATGAATTCAGAATAGTGCCCTTCCCGTGCGATGCACCGCTTCATGGCATCGGAGATAAATTATCTTGTGCCTCGTGAAGGGACAAGAATGGGCCAAGTTCATCTCGTTTATCCGCCGAGAAAAATATACACGCATACGCCGATGCCGGTGGTAGCGAAACGTGACTATCCTCTCCCTCCCCGTCAAAGGCAAGCTCCTACGATTCATATTTGCCATGCACCCATTGCAGGTGTCCAGAAAGGGGCAGCAAGTTGATTCGTGCAACGTATTATTATGGCCCAACCCTGCGATGTATCTGCCTCGCCTTGCCGGGTCTGTCAATGTGACCGGCGACCGTAGGAAATGAGGTTTCCGTGCGCGTTTGTGACACACTGGCCGCGGCATCCACATAAAATCCATAAACCATAACAGCAGTATGCTCACCAGAGACGACTTAAAAGGACGTTCGAGCTTGCGTCAGCTCAGACATCTTACAACCTAGCTTTTACTCCTCGAGATGTGTCATAACGTACGCACTCGCTACTCACTGGGAACCACGACTAATCAATGTCATTCCGTTCCAGATAATTGACGGACGCTACCACACTCCTTGTGGCCATTTTGTCTCGATGTCGACACGCGTACAGGACTGTCTGAGACCCAACTGTCTCTTCAGCAGAAGACATGTACATCCCGTTGGTGAGCGTGATCCGAAAGCGGCCCAAATGAAGCTTGCTAACCTAGGTTCGAGGATGTAAATCCCAAGCTTGTATTAGATTGATGGCTTTGCCCGTCAAAAACCCGATCCGTATTAGTCCCACTCTGTGTTGTTGTTGCCAAATGGGTGGTCCACTCCCGGTGGCTATGGGATCGTGAAGGGTGCTTGCTGAGTCTTCACGTGATCCAGCTCGCGGACGCGCTGGCGCTTTCCGCTGCCGACGTTAGTACACGTAGAGTACAGCCTATAATCTCACATGGTAATGAAGACGCATTAAAAGAACGATGTGGCTTGCGGAAATGCACCGAGCTTTGTTTACTTGCCGAGTTCTAGGTCACCAGACATGCGTTTTCGCGACTTGCATGTTTAGATAGCGTTCGGCGTGACCACGACCTTGACTCACAGTGAGCTGCCATTATCTTGGATGACCGCCAGTGTCTTGGCGGGGCATGATCTTTGATGGAGCTGAGGTCAATCAAAACCCAATTCACGTCGAGGATGTGCAATCCAAGTGTGGAATATGTGTATATGTAGTATACTAGAAGGCGGTGATTTCGAATGATGAAAGATGCCGGGTCAGTCTGATGGAAGATTGATTGCAAGTACTGGCACGAGCGTCAATCCATCCTTGGCGCCTTTGTTCTAAATTCGGTTGTTGTACTCTTTTTGGTCCTCTTTAGATTTGTCCCTTGAAGGGGTCACTCGCCCAAGTTTCTATGGAGATCTGAATACTGACAATGTATATCACAGCTGGCTTCCTACCGTGTCTTGGGTCATCCCACCATACATCCCTCCGAAGCACAAACGTTCGCGTCCTCGAATGCCATGGCATCCAATGCGTCAGACAATTTGCAACGCTACATACGGGAAGCGAGACTCCCAGCTATGGCTTACCGTCCTCGTACCAGCGACTCCGGCTCCTTCCAGGCCGCTTTGAACGTTCGCCCCGAGCGGTATCGCAAACTAAGACTCGTGCATACAATTAATGCCGCGCATTTCAGCGACATCATTTCCGACTGTTCGTGAACACACACGGCTCGTCTTTGCCCGACTAACTACCGGATTCAGGGGTGGAAGAATTCGTACAATGTAAATCATTCCGAGTGAACGACGAGGATGAGCGCACCGGGGAGCGCTTGACCGTTCCTTGCGAACCGTTGTTCTCTATAGCTCCTTTACCGCTCGCACGCGCCGAAGACATTGAACGGTATGTCTGGTCCATCGGTTTCGCGCACCAGTCTGACAAAGTCCGCAGCGTGTTTGTCTGGGTCGACATGTTTCCCCTGGAGAGCGCTCGTCGCATTTTGAATCTCCTATATGCAGATTCAAACTCGTGGAAGTTTTTGCCCTGTGAGGAGGCACCTTTGCTGAAGACGTTGACATGGTCGCACGTCAAAAGTGATCAAGGGTCCTCGCGCCATGCTTTGTGTTTGTTCCTGTTGCCACCTTGGGTGCTATCTGCGGAGGATCTACAGCAATTTGCTCAAGGACAATCGGTAAGCAACGATATGAGTGAGGGAGTTTGTCGGGGGAACTGATATGGTCCAGTTCCCTGATCGTACCTTGTCAGAATTGTTGAAAGATAAAGCCCTCCCAGGAATGGAATGGGTCTGGAGCAAGGTCACTACCAATTTCAGTGCATCAGCAAGATAGTACTGACCACGTGGCGGGAAGGTCTGGGATACCTGTATCTATAGAAACTGTCCTTGGTTCGTCGTTACCACCTACACGCATTGGGTTTTTGGGGTTTTCTCCACTGGCGAGTATTTTCAGAAAGTGGTAAAATATTGTCCTGCTAACATCTCGCCCAAGGTTGGACTGCCTCATTCGTGTCCCCTGTTTATTCATTTAACTGCCGGACGCCGACGGTCCTGGAGGTCCTTGTCTACTGGTTAATATCGGGGATGGGATATCCCGGGGGTTTCATCGTCCCTGAAGTCTCTCACGAGTCAGAGCATCGTAGGCAACTTTTGGTTGCAACGCCCCGCGATATCTCGCGTGAAGAGCCCGCTGAAGCGCTCGCGGTTCTGGCTGTTTGATTGTAAACTAAATATTTAGTCTGAGGCTGATGTAATTTGTTGGTGTATGAAGAATGTGCTCGTATCTATCTAGCTACCCGCGTCCCAAGCCAGGCCGCTCCAGATCGATAGAACCACGGCTCGACACTGCTCGATCGCCCGACCACCGGTAGGCGCGGTAGGCCATGTTCTAGCTAGATCCTCGGATGAATATTTTCGCAGTCGAACTCATCAATCAAGACTAGCACGTGGCACGTCCGTTGGAACCTAGAGCCTGAGTGAGTTATCTTTGCTACCACCAATAGTAGGCTGAGGATTTTGTCGTGTGACCGGCGAGTCCTCGGAAGCAGGCCGAACTCCTTAATTATGTACTCGTGGTGTAAGGCGAGGCACAGGAGATCGATAAGATCCGCAACGAGCCTGAAGAAGCTTCCCCCCATGTTGGTAGAAGGCATGGAAATTCTCTCGAAGCGCGAGGCGACGCTGCAGTTATATACAGGCTCTTGTACTCTAGCCATAAAAATGTGACACGTGTTCGACGAACCCAACCAGACTGCAGTGGCAATGAACAGCCAGAGGGGCGCCTCGCGGTCATTACCGAGCAACTCAGCTCAGATCAAGCCGCGGGGGTTTACTTTGTGGTTCCGACGTCATTTTCGTGACGTGTGGCTGGGAAGGCGTCATCGATGGAGACGTATTCCCGTGAAATGATTCCGGCGTTAAACTGCTGTTGTTTACTACTACGGGCGCTGCAGGCAGTAGCTGCGGGAATGGCTCGTACAGTTTCGCCCGCGGAGCGTGCGTAGGTGGGATGATCTGTTCCAGATCAGATACGGGGCCGGGAATATCACGAGAACTGACCGATGTGAGCGCAGAAACATGTAGCGTAGTCTGAGGATCCTGAGCCGAATAGAATTCCAACATGATACTGAGAGCGTCTAGACCATTGGCTTGAGCTTGCGGACTCGAACTGGACAATGGGATACTAACTGGAGAGATGTTGTAATTCTGACTCGGAGAAACCAAAATAATCAACGGCAAAGCGAGAGGCATCCGGGGAGCCAGGCTTATGTGACGGTGGCGTCGGCAGAGAGGCAGAAGGCGGGGACGCGGATATCCGAGCATCCAACGAGGGAGAGTGTGGACCATCAGCTACACGTTGTGCCAAAATAAAGCATGCGGCTGCGATGATACGAGGCGAGAAAAAAACGCAAAGTGGCGTTCGGTATCTGCTGATGTATGTGGGCAGTGTACCTAGTATCGATAAGAAGGAACAAACGAATCGTGAGCCAGGCTCCATGCGTAATCTTGAACTCGAGCGTTTGCTTGTTGCGTATCAAAAAGGTCCACCAGAATGACGTGGGGGCTGGTTGTCACGAAATCGAAGCAGAGGGCTTCTAGGAGGGCTTCTTCCGTGACTAGGATCGCAGTCTGCTGCTGCTCGACCTCCTGCAAGGAATATGAAGAGATTTAGGTGATCCGGACGGACAGAATACTTGCAACACTCTCAGCCGGCACATGGGAAACATCCGTCCCAGTGATCTTGGACTGGCACACCCTTGCAACATCACGTAGTTTTCTGCCGCATTCTTCAGTCTTGGTGGCCAAGAATATGCATGCGGCAGCGACGTCCTATTAGAATCCCAGTATGAATACACGAAAGATATGCGAGAAGAGCGACTACTTGTCTGTGATAATCCTCCATGGAGAACCGCATGAAAAACCGGTGAAACCAGGTTGCTGCGGTAAACATCGCCGAGGAAGGCCTGTGAAAGGGTTGGATAAGGGGAGAATGAGATTGCAGGCGCAAGGAACACGACGGGGACTGCTAACAGTCCGAGGGAAGAACCCAGCCGAAACAAGAATTCGACACCCCTGGCACGGTCATACAGTTCCTTTCCTACGGAATAGCCGGATGTGGCTACACTTGGGGTGCGTCGGAGTGCATCGATAGGGAATAGCCACTGCGGGGAGATGGTGTGCTCGTTGGGGGGGACTCCCATGATAGCACGTCCAGGTTGAAGAACCAACGCCACCCAACGATCACGTAAGGGACATTAAGTATTGTATTGGCTTGGCATGCTAATCACTCACCGAGTCGTGACGCGGTCTCGGAGCCTTGGTCGCCAGCTCAGACCGAAGCCGAAATCGGTCGTGTGCGGCTTGCGGATGCCAACTTCCGCGGATCTGATTTCTTCGGTTTGATACGTGCCTCGTGCAGCCCTAATCTGCGCGACGCGCGTACCGGCAGTGAGTATCTCTCCTGGCGCATCAACCTTGCGCTCTCTCTTTCTCAAGTGAACCGAGGAACGTCGAGTCCAGCTCCCTCGGAGTCACCTTCTCTAGCTTCGTGGCAACCTTTTTGTCACATATTTTGGCGAACAGGATCGATGACACGACTATCTGACAGGGCTGTCCGTTGCTGCACTAGCAGTCCTCGGGCTCGGTCCACTGGCCATCGCATCTCGTTGTTCCGGGCGTTTGGTGAGCTGAGTTTTACGAAATTGTTACAACACGATGACGGTTTTTGAATCCTCAGTCTTCCCCCCGATTCCTATCTCTCCCCCGCTTCTCGCCTTCCCCATTCTTGCTGGCACTTCTTCCGGGCGTCCCCTTGCTTTATCCTCGCGATCCCCTGGTATGATGCATGTGTTTTCTCTCCGGTTGCGATCTAGGTACAACACTAACGATCTCAGCTGAGGGTATCATACCCCCTCGTCACTATGGCCGACCTATTCCCTTCTCGCACAATCCGGACAAAGCGAGTCTAACTGAGGATCTGCATGCCACCCATATCGTTAGAGTCGTGGCGCTGTGTTGGCCACGCACTCACTATATTGTTTCGGAAACTGGCGGCTAATGGTACTGTCAGCTTATCGTCTCACTTTTGGTGTATCAAATTCTCACTATTGCCAGCACGTTTCAGTGCATTTAGTACAGGTGCTTGGATGAGTGGAGCTGAACTTGCAATACTGATTGTCGCACTGGATCTAGTATGGATGAGTAACGGTTGTCCTGAATGGTCATGACCAACCATTTCATCGGGCTGCAAAGGCATTTGGTCAAGACACTCTGGATACGGGGCAATAAACAAACCAGGTTGTAGGCATGTCCGCATTTCTTGTAGGTATTCTGTACTCTATTCCGAACGCACGGTCAGCGATCTCAAATGAACGTTACGAACTATGGTACCTTCTCCAGTGACACATGTTGAAGGGGATATAGTGGGGGATTCTGTAGGGGACTACCCAGTTTGCGAGCGCATTTTAAATGCGGGGAGGGTCAAAATAAATTTCAAGACATGTGAGATCACCGTCAGATATTGCCGTGCGATAATCTGGTCCGTTCGTTTTTCCTGGAGTATCACTGAGCTGAGTCTCCATCCGGCCACATTAATGTGACAGGCATGCTGCACGAGGAAGCCATTCGGTGCTCCTCGGGCAGTGCTATTTTCGCTCAGTCAGTCGACGGACGGAACGTTGTGCATGGCACATTTGGGGTAGAGAACTAATTGTCCCGTTTCTTGGTGGGGAGCCTGTCAAAAAGCTAAATAGCCAAAACAGTCTCCATTGCGGGTAAATGCATCCCAGCGAAGGGGAATGGGGACAGCGAGGCGAAATGATCCTAGGCATTTTGAACCGCGCTCGCGGTATCGCTCCAACTGGTCGTGTGCACATTTTCATCTTCGGAACGGCGAACGCCGATCGTTATCTAGCGACTTTTGCAATCAGTTTCTATCCAATCCTAGCTCCCCAACAGCGGAGCGGGGACTAACGGCAGTGCCAAATTTGCTTATACGGCGAGCCTCAAGGTATCTTGCACAATTGGATAGGTCTCGAAAATCTCGTTTCTGGCGGAAAACATCGTAGATCGTCTGGCAGGAAAACGCGTGTTTGCGTTCGTGAGACGGGCCGCTGGCGCGATAACAAGGGTGCCTTTCCATATCGTTGGTGTCAATGGAAAAACTATCTGTGGCAGATCTTCAATCAAAAAAGGTTATCGATCACTTTAAGCATCCCATACAGAATAAACAGAATACATATTAATGTGGCATGCGAATGTTCTGTAAGACCGGTCATCCCGCAAACATTCCAACAAGATACTGGCTGACCCCCTCCGGAGTGAGACTCCCGACGTCAGAGAACACAAGGGTAATGAGATCAGGCCTGCGTGGGATCAAAAGCCGGCACGCGGTGCAGAATTAGATCATTACCTTGTGTAATCTACATCCGGATGGCACGCGATCTGCTCGTGCGTCATAGTACTTGGCGGTTTAGGCGTTAACTTATCTGCGACAGTCGTCCCAATCGGTGACTTGTCATTTTGAGAAGTAGAGCGAGCCGAGGAGGTAGTCGGCAATGGGAATGCAAGGATGTTGGGATTGTGGGTTGGCAGATCGTACTGCGATAGCGGAAATAGTCGATGAAACTTGTAGCTTAGGGAGCGAGATAAGGGTGGCGTCGACACGAGTCGTCACTGTGAGAATCAAGGCACTGACCTCTCCGCGAGGGCGTAAAATGGAATATTGGCAGCTTTTGCGATGATGGCTATTTGATTGCTGCCGACGGCATTGATCAGGCCACCACTTTCGACCACGGCTTCTGAGCCAACCAAAACGAAATCGACTTTGTCCATGACATATGATACCGCCGAGTCGAGTACGATTGTGCAAGGGATCCCCGCTGCGGTAAGTTCGTGGTGGGTTCGGGTACTAACGCTTCAGGTCAGTAACTTGGAAACACGGGGAAAAGATCGAACCCAAGGCCGCGAGGTCTGGCTTCCGTGACATAGACTGAAATGCGCTTCCTCTGGTGTGCACGGAGAAGGGTTTTCATGACGACTCTTGAATAGGAATGGGTGAGGATCTTGCGGACAAGGTGAGCGGAAGGGAGGCAGTGAAGCACGCGGAACCCTCACGATGGAGTCGTCCTTGATGAATCCGAGGGCGAGATCAGCTATTTTTTCACGATAAGTAAGGGCCTCTGTGGCGTATTTTCGCCCTTGCTTGACGAGTTCTGTCTTGAGATTGGAGAAACTCTTTGAAGAAGGTGTGGCGAGATCGCGTTCAGAACGGGTCCACTCACATCGGAGTCATGCGGAAACAGGGTGACGAAGGCGATGAACAGCTCGCAGCCTGCATTGAGGCCGATGGGATTGGGCGAGCGGTGGCTCAAGACTCGTGCACCGTCATTGAGCGCCTTTACGAGCTCGAACATGGTCCCGGCTGCAAAGGAGGGTCATGTCTGGGCGGTGGCTGGATGATCCGATGGAGAGAATACCATCGGACCTCTCGACAAGCTCGGTCAGGGCCAAGATCGCGGCGAGGGGGGTGGACAGCTAGGCCGGGTGAGAGGGGCGGATTGGCAGAGCGGATCGAGGACGGACCTGCTCGTTGGCGAGGAGGGTCTGGTAGGTGGCCCATATGTCGAAGTCTGGCATGGTGTCGATGATGTCACGTGTACGGAGCGCGCCGGAATTGGGTGTTGTTGTGGACGTTGTCAAGGGGCGGAGGGAGAGTATTTGCGCGGATCTGGGCCCGATGGGGCAGGATTGTGTGCCAAAAGTGGGGATATTTGGCTAAAAGTGGGGATATTGTGTCAGAAGTTGACCGAAAAAAGAAGGGATGGCTTGTCGTCGAAACACGTTGTACGTTCGGCGCGGGGTCGAAATGGCCATTTATGTGGTCGGGATCGCACCGCACCCGCCAATTATAGCGGACTGACCCACGCCCTCCCTTTCACTGTCACCCCCTGGTCAAGGGCACTATAAATCCTTGTTTCTCCCCTCGTCCCCCATCCCCCCTCCATGCAGACGCCTCCCTCCTCCACCGCCCAGGTCCATTTCTCCAGCGACGTCCGCAACATGGACAGCTGGGCACGCCGCACGGGCATACCCCTCACCACCGCAGAGGCACTGGGCACCACCTATGCCCGTGCTCACAAGTGGCTGCTCTCCCTAAAGTCCCAGCTCATACAGCAGCATGGCTGGCAGGAGTCCCTCCCCGCAGACCCCCGCATGCTCTTCTCCATAGAAGCACCTTCTCCCTGGCGCTCCCCGAGCGGCCTCCCTCTCAGCCCAAAATTAAAGTTACAGCTCCCCATGCACGCCTCGTCCTTCTTCTCCCCCGAGCGACGCATACAATGGCAGATGGTCTTCCACAGCGACGTGTTCGCAACACAACGACTCATTGTCCAGCCCATCAGCGACATCCTAAACCTCGTCCAGTGTCTCCTCACAGGCCTTGTCACCCTCGTGTACGAGGAACAGCTTCCGCAGGGCGTATATACCACCACCCGTGGACTGCCTTCCGTCCAGTGGATCAACGCCAACCAATCTGCTCTTCTTGAGGTCTTTGGCCGTCCTCACTTTAAGCAGCTTTGGAAGGCTTCAAACGACCGCACGACGTCATTCAAGGTCGATTTTGAGCCCAAGCACTGAGCAGGTCTATTCTCTTCCTCCACCCCTGTCATCGACTCCGTTAGTAGGAGTAGGCCTGGGGTTGGCCTCCCACTGGACCAGTTTTGCGAGCTGCATGCTGCATCACCCGTCGTGTATTTTTCCAACGCTCAGTGCACTTTCGGCATCTGTGATCCGCCGTCTTCCTTGCTAATCCATTTCGAGCATTGCTGTCACATAACCAGTTCATTACGCTCTCCTCGCATAATTTTGAGACTGAGTAGATGTCATCACTCCCATTACCACCATGACGCTAATTCGCCTTATCCATTCAGTAGCTCTATTTGCACTGCTTTAATGATTCTAGCATAACATTCATTTCAAGTACGTAGTGCTCAGGTTTGCCAGATATTCCTTGGGAATTCTGCGATTCTGACAATGACAGCCACTCCGACCATCTAATTACCCAAGCGCGACTGACGTCCCCTCGACCCTGCACCTTGAGACCCGATAAGCGAAAACCCTGTGCAAGTGCAAGAGACATGATGGCATGTCATATTTCCTTTCCACGACTGACGGGATTACTCGGAGCGCCCCAACATACCCTGCGACCTGATCGTGCACCCAATCCGAGCCCACGCTGCGCAAGTTTTAGGGCATAGGATAGAAATACCAGCGCTTCTCGACACGTTGAAGAAACGCACCGAAGTCCAACTTGAAGGAGAACATGCATAATGCGCGCGGCGTGCGATCATCAACGGCGGGCCACGGGGCAGGTTCTAGTGGGCGAGTGGTCTAGTCATCATTCTGTGACATCTTACATGTGGTGCGGCGCTGGTGCACACTGTAAGCCCGTCGCCGGAGGCCGTGCGGGAGAGAGATTCTGCATCCGAGATCACGTGGGTCGCCACCGAGCGCTGTCGTCAGCAGATTCGTAGATACTGTCACCTTATGAGTTCGCAACCAGTTGTCCTGTGCCAGAGCACAAACTGTCCTCAAGGAAACCCACCATCTCGCCTAGAGTGTCCGACATGTAATAAGTACGTCTCGAGCGTCGTGCTCGGCTGCCCCGCCAACGTGATCCAGACTAGGCATTCGCGGCTCCTTCTTCTGCGGTCAGGAGTGCTTCAAGGCGAATTGTGAGCACACCGGGCCACCGGCAGGATCCCCAAAGCTAACCCATCCCTAATCGTCACACAGGGGTACCTCATTTCCACCGAGCGACGCGTAAAACACTCGCTTACCAAAGTCACCAGAAAACGCATAAAATCATTCACGAGCTCGCACGTGGCCCTGCTCCGGGTACGGTCTGTCTGTCAACTTGCGATGGCTAGTTCATACCCGTCTAGATGGCACGTTCAATCCATTCCCGAATTATAATTATTCTGGCACCATGCGACCTGTATATCCACTTTCACCGAAGCGTCAAGTTCCCGCTCATATACCACGGCCAGACTACGCCGAGCGTGATGACGGTGGGTCTTATCCGGTCGCAGAGTTCCCACTGACGGATACGTCTTCGCCTAGGTGTTCCCATCTCCGAAATGCGCACGTTGGGACATCCTCCGCGCATCCTCAGTCCGGATGAGATCGAGAAAATGCGAATTGCGTGTCGAGTACGTATCGAGCCACTTTTTCTCGTTCATATCTCACTGCAACTTCCCGACCTTGACTCTGGACTCCAACCATTCACGTCATACTGCTGGTTGTCTTTTTCCTAGTTGGGACGGGAAGTACTCGACCTTGCCGCGTCCCACGTGCGCCCGGGAATCACCACGGATGAAATTGATGCAATCGTTCACCAAGCTATCATTGATCGGAATGCATACCCGTCTCCACTTGGTTATCGTAAGTTCCCCAAATCCGTCTGCACGTACGTGATTTTGCTCCCTCTTGCGAGAATTCCTCCTAAAGTGGCCCAAGGTCTATCAATGAAGTCATCTGCCACGGTATTCCTGACCAACGAAAATTGAAGGAAGGGGATATCATCAATCTTGGTTATTACGTCCGTTTACCTCGGTTGCAGGTTCACTAACCTGGCCGCATAGATATCTCGCTTTACTATCAAGGTAACTCTTTGGTAATTCTTTCTGGGGCCTCGGTTTCATGTCATTCGACCGTTGTCATTTAGGCTTTCACAGCGACCTTAATGCCACATATCCCGTCGGAACCGTCGACGAAGATTCAGCGAAACTGATTCGAACGACGCGTGAGTGTTTGGATGCGGCGATAAGGATGTGCAAACCAGGGGCGCTATTCCGTGACATCGGGAAAGCCATGTTAGTCCCTTCGAGGCGTAAGTATGATTGCAATCGCTAATTTAGAGCAGTGAACCGGTTGCAAGAGCCGAGAACTGCGCGGTCGTTCGCACCTACACTGGCCACGGCGTCAACGACTTGTTCCACACGGCTCCTAATATTCCTCACTATGCTAAAAGCAAGGCAGTGGGAGCTATGAAGCCGGGGATGGTGAGCAGCCTGCTCTATCATTCCAGACCTCTCGGCTGATCATTAATTCTATTAGTGTTTCACCATTGAGCCGGTTTGCATTTTTACACGCAAAGGCAAAATGACGATCTACTCATGTGCATGCAGATGATCAACTTGGGCACTAACTGGGACACACAGCACTGGGATGATTCTTGGACCGCAACTACCATCGATGGCAAAAGGAGTGCGCAGTTCGAAGAAACCTTGCTGTACGTGACGCTCCGTGGCTCGGGGCTTCTTCCACTTATCACCACTGATAGTATAACCGAAACTGGGGTGGAGGTGCTAACGGCAGGGAAGGACTTCGTTCTTTAAAGCCCTGTCACATACAACGTACCCTACATGCGAATGCAATGCGGCGGTGACTTCTTCTCCCGTCGAAACCTGCCACTCTGCTTCAGATCCTTCTCAGCGATTAGCAAGGCACATCAAACCGTGGCCTTCCACCTTTTATGTACACATGTTCTTATCCGTTTCTCGCCGCCCTGTATACGCTAGGGCATCGTTGGCCGCTGACAATGTTCTTGGTAAATACAAGGAGTGTAGACACGTTACCCGAATTGCGCGTCTCTTTTTGCTTTCGCACAACATCTATTCCCCGACACGCTCACCGCAGTGGCCCCCCTTCCTAAATGACCGATCCTGCCAGTGAGCCTTGTCTCCTCGTAGAAAAGTGCGGTTCTTCGCGGGGGAAACCCATCTACGTGATCACGAAGCACACCCCGTCAGTCGGCGCCCCCCCCTGATCCAAGTCGTGCTCGCGTTTACGCCCCCCCATCAGCGCGACGGACACGTATCCGAGTCGGACGGTGGGTGTCCGTTTGTGCTACAATAGGCAGCGGATTGACTCGCACAGAGAGAGATAAGGTGCATGGACCTGGGCGGCGAGGCTCTGGGCTCTTTCAAAGCGAGGCAAGGGGGGTGCACTCAAATACAGGTGAGTTCGTGCGTTCGAGAAGTGCACCCGATCAGACACCGATCTGTGTCTAGTTCTTCAACGAAGCGTCGGGAAATCTCAAGTAAGCGTCTTTTTCAAACCATGGCCCGATCATCTTGGTTGAGAATAGAATCCGTAAGATGTACCAATCCTGAATGCGGCATGGAATTCTCCAAGGCAAGTCTCCAGGACAATGCCTACATCCAGATCAAAGGACTGCCGGCCTGATGGCGGCACCCGGAAGCGAGACCTGGTGTCACTTCCCTTGTGGATCTCATGCTGTATATAACGAATCATACGATTGATACAGACCCCTCACGACGGGAATACATAACCATAACAAAAATGTTCAGGTGCGATCCTGCCTACTAATCGCCTCGTTCAGGTCCGCCGTTGCCTCCGGGAAAGTCTGCTGCTTGTCAATGCTCGCTATGCGTTCTACAGGTATAAGATCGGAAAGGCTCGGTCTGCGCTGTCGAGGACGCATGTGCAGCGATTGACTATCAGATACCTGTACGCCTGATGAAGAAGCCCCAGATGGGCTAGCCTGGTGGGCAGATGTCATACGGAGTCGCTGAAGGTCAGCGTAAGAGCCTTGTCGACTACGGGCCTTGCTTCCGGACGCATCCTCATAGGCAGGAATATAGCCAATGACATCGTCATAATCACCATGATCTTCCTCATCAGACTCATCGAGGGCAGGGGTCTCTGGTCTGCTGTCGTGGTGACTAGGCGTGTTCCCTCCCCATGCGCTAGTGCCACGTTGAGCAGTGCGACTCCAACCGAAGAGGCGTTCGTCGAGCCAGGTCTGCCGACCGCTGAGCCAGCCTCCAGGGAGTGATCTACAGTTACTCACCATAGGATGGATAAGCAAATTTCCTTGCGCATCCACTTGTCCCACGCTACTCTTCCGGCGCCAAACCCCAGGGTCAGTGGACGGCGGAGCGCTCGCTGGCACGAGAATGCGGAACTATGCACGGTGAGAAACGGAATGCATTGCAACCCTCCACTGAAAGCATACCTGATCAAAATCGTCGAATATCTTCGGTCCAAATTCATTGATGACATCCGCGACTTCATTGGAAAGGCGTAACCTCATGGCCTTTAAGTGATCAAGGTCTCGCTGCTGTCCAGGAATTAGGGCAACAATAAGTGGACGAAGCGATCTAACAATATTTCAGGTGGATGGAAGGTTCAGGGTGAGCGCCTGCTTACTTGAAGACATCCATTCCAGCCTCGCCAAATTTGAGGGCGGCATAGTTCATGAAAGGAAGCGCGCAGATCACGAGGAACGGCGTCCACAGCTGCATCGTTAAAGAAACATTGGCTCTCGCAGCAATAGCAGCCGCCAGTATTGCATAGGATGTATACAGAACAGGAGCGATACCCAGGGAGATTAAAATCTTCCAAGTCGCGAGAACGTCTCGGCCAGCGACCTTGACAACAGAGGCAGCGAGCGCCTCTACGTCACATAATTGAGTAATGTTACGACATCAACTCTTAAACGGCTTGCTTACCTTTTGCCTTCTTTTTTGACATAACAGAAGCAATGATGAACATCGGGCCATTCAGAATTACACCGGGAAGCGCCAGTGTACTCCAGATCATCAGTAAGGTAAGGCGATAGAGAAGGAGACCAAGAGTTTTCCAGCTTGCCTTCTTGGCGCGCGGCACCTGCAAGGGTCACAATATTTGGACAGCCGATTAAGGATAAATGCGAACGAGTATACCTGATGATCACGAAGGCCCAAGTCTCGTAACAAACGATTGTACTTCAACACATCTTTTCTGAGCTTCTGAACACGTGGTTCATTCTCGAAATGTGTATAACCCTCCATAAAACGTCGATTTAAATCAACCACTTGACCCAACGTGAGATGTTGACCAGGGGTCTTGTAAAGTCGCCTGACGGCTTGTATAAGCTATGAAATACGTCTCAGTGAGAGAAGAGAAGTAGGAATAAAGGAATACCATGAGCGTGTCGTAGTCGGGAGCTCTGATAGTCACAGTCTTGAGACCATCATAGATCAAATCCAGAAATTTGGTCACTGCCTCGCGCTTACGACTCCCACCTTCTTGAAACATCTCAACCAACTCCTTTGGCACATCCAGTGCAGTTCCGAATTCGACAACAGCACGAGAACGGAAGCGATCGGCATGGAAATAGTAAAGACCGACCGGCACAATTTTGACTTGAACGTTTGGATCATTGGCCATGGCACCGAGAGCCATGATAGAAACGCCAGCTTTAAGAGGAAGTAAATCACTGCGGTCATGGCTCCCACCTAAAGTCGTGTCAACCGCACACAATAGTATGATGGGTCGTGGCTGACCTTCAGGAAAGATCCCGATACACCCCCCCTCTTTCAACCTTTCGTAGACCCCGCGATACATCTCCTGTTGGTCAATGAAGGGAAGCCTCTTGAAAGCTAGACCATTCTGTCCGTCTGCCTTGACCTCCATCAGCTTCTCTCTGATGCGCGCTGTGCCCTTTCCCGTTTCGCCTCCAAATTCCTTCTTGATTCGGAGCTCTGAGTCTGAAATGACTTCTACCACTTCGGCCATGGCGAAGTTGACGGATTTCGACAACATAATTTGCATCTTGGGCGTAAACTCCGACTTGAAACGTGTTCCCTCCCCTATGACAAGGCACGGGTCGTCCGGGGACAGTGAAACGAGGCCAGTTCCAGGCTTTGCTTCGTCAGCTGCCCGAGCTACGGGAACTTTGCGAACGTTGAGTCCACCAGTAGGCCCGACAATACAAGGTGCTTACTGCTATCCATCTGACGGGCGAAGAAGCCAACAGCTTTCCGCTTCATGCTCTTCGCAGCCGTCAGGAACGCAACTCGACGGCGGGTTTCCCTGAATACTTCGAGAGTCATGAGGAGAGGATCGAGGAACTGTAGTTCTGGTCTGCACGTGCACCGACAGAGGTCCTGCGGACACATACCTGGTTATGATGCGGTGCACCCACGAAGATGACTGGACCATCGCGAGGGATGTTGAAGGCCCCGCGAGGCCGTATTTCCCTGAAAAATATTTGGGTAATCATCCGCCAGAACACCAACGCCGCTTCATATGTTACCGTCGGCATGTTGAAGGTTGTACAAGTGTGTCGTGCGTTATGTGAGAAAGGTCATGGAGAAGCAAGCCACTCTCTTTGCGTTGGGGATCGTCGGGCCTACGGAGCGTCCAGCGTCAACACGACCAAATTCAGAAGCAACCCCATCAGATTCACTGTACGGTCGGCCGACTAGCTATCATTATTACTACGATATTCTGGTTCCATGTGCCGATGATATGCATATGATACATATGTCAGGAGACAAAAGTGAGCGAGAGATGAACGTGTATGAGATATAAGGGAGGAAAACAGTCACTCCATGG
>JBBPUA010000156.1:0-29175 GCA_038094355.1 Afroboletus lepidellus | reverse complement strand
CCGGTCGAAGGGTTTTTCCTGTATTTCAGGGTCGACTGCCATCACTGTAAGACGCCCCCGAATTATCAAACATATCGTGTCGAGGCATTGTGTGCGACGCTACAACGATCCGAGTGTGCATGCACGGAAAGGATAAATATATATACAATACCAAAAGGTCAAGTGTGGTCATACGCGGGGTGGAAATGATTTTCATGTGGTTATGGACCAAGCTGCGAGACACCGTAAGTGATGAGCTAGTACCATTAGGCCGCCACGGAGGATGGTCCACCGAAGTTCGAGTCGCACTGTGATTTCGCCGGGTGGAGTCTCTTTACCGACGGCGTGCACAGCCTCTTTTGTCCCCATTGACCGGCGACGGAAACAAACGGTCCACCCTTGGTCCACCCGGTGAACAATAGCGCGTGTGGTCCACACCACCGGACCAGCAGCGTATTTAAGCCCTACTCGCCAACGATGGCAGCCAACAACCAGGCATGTCTTTTTATTCCCTCCTTGACTCCGAAACAGTCCGCCAGCACGCCGATCCGTGTCGCTGGTTGCAAGACTTCCGCCCACACAGTTTCGTCGACGAAATGATCGAGTTCCTACGTTTAATGGGCTCCAACGACATCGAGAAGATTCTCAACCCGACGCTCGCGCCTTTCCGTGAACTGGAGTTCGCTGCCCACCCCGAGGAATGGTTTCAGGCTGAACCCCTTGATGCTGGCCACGCGGACGACATCGGGAACCCCGATGAAGACTATGAAGAATGCCAGGTCCGTGACCCCGGCGAGCACCATGAAGAGCGTGACGAGGGTGACTATGAAGAGGGAGGAGATGTCGACAAGGACGGAGATTATTATGAAGAATGCGAAGATACCGATGACCAAGGCGATTACGAGGACGGCAAGGATACAGACGAGGGAGACTATGAAGAGTGCGAGGAGACCGACGAGGAGACCGACTATGAAGAGTGCGAGGGTGTTCTTGAGGATGCCAACGAGAACAACCCACCGGCTCCAGAACCCATCTTCCAGGTTCGCTTGCTCCAACCCCCTCCCACCCCCACCGCCGACGAGGGTTACGAAGAGGACGAGGACTACGGCAAGCCTGCGCCGATCGTCCTTCCACGTCTCTTTCCAATCCCGCTCCGTCTCATCGCATACGACACGGTCCATGAGCCCGAGCTCCCCCGGATCGCCATTCCCCAGCTCCTCCCCATCTCGCTTCGCTTCCTTCCACCCCCAACTTCCTTTAAGGATAACAATGAAGAGGAGGACGACGTTCCATTCTTCATCTTACCGCATCCCCGGCTCTTTCCTCTCGCAAGACTGTGAAGAAGACTTGACGAGGTAGATGACAAGCTCGTTCCGCTCATCCCCTACCACCCGCCTAGGCAAATATCATACAATGACAACAATGGAGAGCACGCACACCCATCGATTTGCGACCATTCTAGGCCCGGAAGTCAGCCCTGTAATTTTAGAATTAGTAATCTCGTTACGCTGGGTGTTGCATTCATGTAACTTGGATCGATCCACTTGTGTATCTGTACTTATTAGAATCCTTGTCTGAATAACAGAAATTGGCTTACACATACCACCTACGTGTATGCAGATCGTAAGCCCGTCCATTCATGAGCGCTGACAAGAATGACGCAAAGTCTGAGTTCCCAGACTGGCAGAACCCATCCTCATCGCGGAATCGCTCCGGTTTGAACGCGTGGGAATTTGGGTATCTACATACTTTCGTCGTGCGGCCTCTGTAAGCGCCATTCTGGCAGGGTCGTGCCGTACAAGGGAGCTCCGTCCAATCAGGGCCCTCGCAACAGTCTTCAGGAAACGTAAGATGCCGCCGCTCTCCTGATGCGCTCGCCCTTGGAAGAGTCGGTCGCGTCAGCAACAAGGAACGTGCAAGGAACAGGGCTGTAGCTGTGTTTATTGATTTGCAACGGCATCGCAGTGGGTACCATTTTGCATAAAGAGCGCTGGAAAGCCAAATTGCCTCGCAAACCTTCCTGCAGCCATCCTGAGCAAAATGACCTTCACCTGACCAGGTCTGGCGTCGGTAGAGATCTTTGGCAGCTCGTCGTCGATGTGGATATTGATAGAACGACTGGCGGTGGATTTCGATGACTGGTTACATACCATTTAAATAACGGAAACGGGCCCCTACATGCGATTTGAGATGTAGACTTCGTCTGGAAGGCAAAATACAGGAACATAGACACCTTTCTGACTCGGAGTGACAATGACATAGCCCAACTAACTGATGAACTTTGGCCCTGAAAGCATGTTGAGAAGAGGCCCGAAGCCGCTTGAACGCCACATGTCAATTCAGCTGCAAAATGAACGGTCCAACGGTGGGTACATAATCGATCAGGGATAATACGAACTTCTCGCCATACGAACAACAGCCGAGAATTCGAGTCTGCGATGTAAGTCATCTAAGCAGTGCTTCCAGAGATCAACTCCTCCAGCTTCTCTGTATCCATTCCAGGCAGCCTAGGCACGATCCTGCATCTGAACGGAACAGGGCTTCTGCGTCCGGAATCAATATCACCCCAAACACTCTGGCGAAACCAAAAAAAAAAACTCACATGGTGATCCCGCCCGAAAACTTCGGTTCAATAGTAATCTCGGCCCCGTTCTCGTCCAAGGGTTTCAGTATGTTGAACACAGCCAACACCTTGGCCATCACCGCCCACACAGACACATCAGCAAAGTGTCTCCCCACACAAATGCGTCGACCGAATCCGAAAGCGATGTGTTCAACGTCGTTGGGTTTCAAGGAGCCGTCGTCGTTGAGGAATCGCTCGGGCATGAACGCGTGTGGGTTCGGGTACCTGGATTCGTCGTGCGCTATTGACCTGACGAGATTGATTGTCAAGGGTCTGCTATACACGAATGAAACGCACTAACCACATGTTCACTAAGAGGAAAGCGCCTGAAAGAGGGTATCAGCAAAGCTTCATTCACTGGAGGTCGCCTTTTATCACCCTTTGGAATGAGGTATCCACGATATAGACTGTCATCTACGGCAGCGTGGGGAACCGCTACATATTTCATGGAGGTTAGGTGTGAGTACTGTACAAGGGATGGTGCGACTCACATAGCGGAGCAACAGGACTATATCGGAGCGTTTCCCGAAAAATTGCATCAACGAAAGGTAACAATGGACGATCGTCCACAGTGGGCAATCTGTCCTTGCCAACCATATCGTCAATTTGTGTTTGGGCTCTGGCCTGCGCAGCCGGGTACAACATCATCAGAAGAAAGAAAGTCATCAGGAGCGCGTGGGACTATTTTCAAAGTGAGAATAATTTAAGTAGAATACTAGTGTGCTCACGCACCGTCTCAGACCCAGCTATAAAAGAGTGTAGGTGGGATGGATGAAAATTCAACCAGCATATAAAGCACACACCTAAAAAAGCGGTCGCAGCAGCCCCCTTGAGTTCATTCATTACCAATTCCTCAGGACCTATTCCCTTTCCCTCTATGCATTGCATCCCATCAGATACCATGGACGACGAAATACTGCCCAAGTCACGCTACATGGAAGGTTAAATAGATATATGAGATGATGCGTGTGGAATCAAATCCTGACCATTCTTTGTAATGAATCCTCGAATGTCTTCTCAACATAATCTGTTGTAAGCTTTCTCGCAAGCGCCATCTCCGCTTTAAATGACATACCCGGAATCCATTCCGGGAGCTTCAGCACTAGATCATAGAGTAATGAAACGATATGAAGGGTGTTTCTTGTACTCACATGTCGGGAAGGCGGCAACAATGATTGCGATCTCGGGTCGCACTAAAGATATCGCGATTTCTTGCACCTTCACTACGGTCTTGATAAGTCGGTCATCACGAGATCTAGCGTCGTGGTCGTATGCGCCGTTCAAAATGATGGAAGAAGTGTACCTTGACATAACGTCAGATTCAGCTGGTTGCTCAATCGAGTACTAGGACTCATACTCAAAGACATGTTTATCGAGGTGCTCTGGAGTACTGATCAACTGTCGGAGGAACTGACATGCTCTGCGGTGTTGAAAGGGTATAAATCTTTGTACTGCATTCGCACGAAACGTTTGGTGGAAAAAACGCCTGTGAAGCCGCCATCTATCGCCATACGGCAGAAGTACAGAATTGAAAGCTAGTCCACATCTACGATAAATAATAAGCTGAAGCAAATATGTTACAAGGTACTCACAGTTCGCTGGTAACGAAGTAAGGACGGTCCGAGTTGTTCGATGAATGTTTGTCGAGTATATCCTTTGCGACCTTCTCTGAGTTGATGATAATGATGTCTTTGCCTAACATTCGAGAGTGGATGATGTCGCCTGCATTACTTGAATAGAAAACCAGTTTTGGTGTGCGCGAGGCTCACCGTATGTTTTGGCCCATTCGTAATAGGTCACCCATGGCGCATTTATGTCGATTCCAGTGACATTTCCAATCCACGGTAGCCCAGGAGGTCCTGGAGGCAATGGGGCAATGCGCCGCGTTGTCCAAAGATGTCGTCTAAGGATGTGAATTGACATTAGGCACACAAAGGCAATGGAGCACGCGATGGTCGCAGTCATGCGGATCATCGATACAATCTAGGGGGAGTGGATTCCTCCATTTTATGGGGACCCAGGTTGGTCAGGTGAAAAGTGTCAAAGAAAACGTTGCCCAAGCATGGCTGCATGTCTCGGGGGGTGAATGGGGATGGTGTCTCAGACATTGCGTAACGAACTTGAATAATAGGATCGCATCCATACATGGAGACTCCAATCCAGCTGGTTTCAAGTCATTTCAGTGCCACGTAAAATTGATGAGCGAGAACGGCAGAGAGCCTCAGGGTCAGTCTGAGACAAATAATCAAAGTTTGCAATGGCAGTCTCCACATGAGCCGAAGCTGTGGTTCCGAAAGTGTATGATAGTTCAATGGACTTGTAAGCTGAAACCAAGCTGAAAATTGACTGCAAACGTTCGACCAAGTTCAACCAGTATGTAGCACTGGCCAAGTGTGCGTCCTAGTTTGAAATTCGAGTCGTTTGGTACTGGTGTGGTATGATAGCAGCGGGCATGACCATGTGTGGGTAACGGCTACTGGCCGGCGGACGTACCTTCCAAAAAAGGAATCACCAGCGTTCAACGTTGTTGCCGTTGACGTCGGGCGCAGACACTTCGGAATGTCGTTCTGGTCCACCTGGGTTATCTCGGATTGGGTTACCGTATGCCGCATAGTCCAAAAAGGTATGGTATATATGCTGCAGCGTTTCCAGACAATCCGGACATGTATTCACGCAATGCCCACAAACAGGTGATCTATCAACTCGGAAGCGGTCGCCAAGGATTTATTTGACAATCGCTCTTCGAATTATTCAGACCGTCCCTACTCCATCGCTAATGAGCCGTCTGCATTTATTTCCCACTATCATTTGCAGAGCTTCACGCGTAGTTCTAGGGGAGGTTTAGGTTTCAATTCGGCACTCATGCAGTGTTAGTGATCTATGCGCCTTTTCCACCAAACATACTGGGTGGAGGCTATTCTAAGATTTCTTCCATTGCAACATACCAAGGATGTTGGCTCTTGCGACAGCTGCTGGATACCTCAGAGAAACTGGAAGAGCATGTGTTCGAGTACGTTTCAGGTAGGTTGATCTGGATATGACAAGAGCGAGGATGTTCGGTTTAGGTATACTGCATTGCTCACGTTGAATAGCGTGTATTATTACGACCCGAAGTCACAGAAGGATCCCATTATCGATATTGCTGCGGGAGTACTAACAGTCGTGCCAGCCATACGCCGCGATTATTGTTGGCATGTTCCCTTTACGTGAGTAGCTCAACCTTCATCCCTTTCTCCCAGTACGAAATATTGATTATACCCGTAGTACTGAAGCTTCCATCTTGGCTGCCTGGGATATCATTTAAAAAAGACTATCCACTGCAAGGTAATGTGTGAAGGAATACCTTGAGAAACTATCTGAACATTCAATGAAGAAGCTGGTGAGGGCAAAGTTTGTTCTTCGAATGTTAATTGACTGCTTACCATCATTTGTGTACGACGCGCTTCAGACGGTTGAAGAATTGTAATCCGCAGACACAACTCGGATGAAAGGGCTCAAAGAGGCAACCGTAACTGGCTTTCTAGGTGAGTCACTAGTTGCTTCCATTGCACGGTTGCCTCATTAGCGCGTGTAGCTGCCTCTGAGATGGTGCTATGTCTATTTATTTAATGCATGCCGAGAACTAATGCGTATGAACAATAGTCAAACTCTGTTTTTTGACCTTCTTCCTCATGATGGTCGTTGCTCCCGAAGTCTAGAAGAAAGCACAGGCACCAAGTGACGCCGTGGTTGGTGTGGGCAGGCTCCTGACGATGGACGACCGACCTATATTGCCGTACATAGAGGATGTGATCCGTGAGGTGTTCGGGTACAGTCCGATTATGCCCATGTGTGAGTAGACCTCTCGTGATCCCTCGTTCTCATCAGTCTGGCGACCATCAGCGCTCCCCACGCTACCGTCGATGATGACGTCTACAAGGGTTACCATATCCCGAAAGGTGTATGATTCGAAGGCTAGAATTTTAAAACGCTTATGGACCTGTTTGTCAGGTTCCGTGGTTTTTGCCAACATTGGTGAGCAGATCGCATTGCTCATGTTTTCAGCTGAGCTAACTTGCAGGTCGATGACCCGCAACGAGGAAAAGTTTCTCAATTACAATGAATTCATCCCGAATGATTTCTCGCCAAGCACGGTTCTCTCACACCTTCTGATATCGATAGCGTCGCCTTTGGCTTCGGTCAACGAATCTGATCAGCAGACACTTTGCAGACGCTTCTTTATGGTCCATCTTTTCCGGGGTGCTAGCCATATTCGACGTGTTGCCACCTAAGGATGAGAACGGCGTCGAGATCAACTTGAAGGTGGGGCCGAAGTTCACGAATGGTATCATCGTACAAGTAGCCTCAGGTCTGTCTCGCACTTTGTATCTCAGGTCCTTTGCAAACACCCTACCCTTTCGACGAACCTCATATGAACGCTGCCGGACTGGAAACACTTCATAGGTGTGGACCATTGTGCATGATACAAACTCGTAGGTGGTTGTCGTCTGACAGTGCTGCACAATGCTAGAATGTGGAGTACATGACCATACACAATGTAGCGGCAACTACTGACGGAATGGGTTTTTCCTCGGTATCGGCTTCACGCCAACAACACAATCTGCTCCGTAGCTCTGCCCTCCATCCACGCGGACTCGATAATGAGACCGAGGCCGACTCGTTCGTTGACCCGAGAGTCGCCCCGCATGCTCTGCACCGCCAATACATGCAACAGACACCCGTAATACCTTTTCCCCCATCTGCCCACATCCCAGAGTCCTTCAAGTCCATCGCAACGAGAGAGAACGATAAAATCAAATACAGAGGATGGCGTGGAGGCAGGTAGGACAATGCGCCCAGCATAGTGAAGTAATACATCATCGACCGGGACGATGTGGAAGAAAGCATGTGCTTCAGCCTTGTTCGCGAGAGGATCGCCCTCGTCGAGTTTCAAGACTCGGAAGCGCGCACATTGAGTCCGAAAGACGAGCGTCCCAGGAGGGGGTGAAGTGACCAGAATCGTGTCGCTCGGACGGTGCTGGGAGGCCATGTACTTGTATGGCGAAAGACCCCCGTCTGTGGTCTCGTCGACGTTCCAACTAGGTGGGATTCGCCGGACGTCCAGTCGGACGACGGCTCCGTCATCGTCGACTATATGCCAAACGGGAATGAGCGACTCTGCAGGGTCTGCGTGGGGATCAGTGTCCGTTCCATCGAGCATATGTGACTCGTTTCCGTAGTGGACTGCGCCTTTCCACGCTGACCATGCCCAAGAAGGTAAGGGCGAGCTGTCCGCATCGAATGCGATGCGTCGAGTATGAATAGCACCGAGTCTAGGTTGCCACAGCAAACATGTCTCGAGGTTCCTCACCCACATCCCGAATCGAAAGGTTTCATCGGTCTTGCTCCCTGGAGGTTCAAGGGCTCTCGTCATCGCATTCGTGAGCGCTGTTATCGCAGAGATTATATCCGAGTCAACAGTGAGATAACGTTGGGAATATTGTTCAATGGCTTCTTGATAGCCCCTGCGATTCATCATGACTGTATCGTACAAGACAAGGGGAGCAAGTTCAAGTGCAGAATAGCGCACCGGATTTGAGGATCCTTTTAGTGTTTTACTCTCCGCAACCACATCTTCGCACCAAACGTCTTGCTCACAGTGGAAATATGCCTGGTGCCTGGTGAAGTATAACCGGCGACGTGAGAGTAAGGCCTCCTGGAATGTCCAACCTCTCGTATTCCAAGTGGACTCTGTGGCTGCCTCTAGAAGTGGCGGAAGTGGGATCGAAAGGTGAACTCCTTGGATACATTCAACGTGCTGATTGACCTTTCGAGAACCAGACCTGATGCCGGCGAGTCCGGCCCTGGCGCTCGCTCCATGTGCGGCGACGATCGTAAGCGCAGCCCGACCATAGACCCGATCCATCACCGATATCTGCGCAACCTTATCTTCCCGGCTATCCTGGATGATACAAAACGCATCGACCCACAGGTACCGCTCACCAATCAAGCGAGTGAGCTGAATGGCATCGAGAATTGTGGCTGGTAGAACCGAATCTTTGATCCCAGAGGGACGATTTCGCGCTCCTACATTTGCTGTCGTAGTCCAGTAGTCTTCGCCTGTCCCTCCCCAAACGTAGCTGAGAGTTACAAAGCGGCATTTCTGACCCGCACTGACCAGAGCCATCTGGTTCACGTCCACCATCCGAATGTATCCGGGGAGATCTTCGTGCCCAGACTTCCACCAAACAACATTGCACGCATCTCCATGTGCGCGTTCGCAAAGCTTCATCCACTTTTTGATCAAACGGATGTCCACCTTGTCCTCGATTCTGCGACCATGAAGATCCTTCCACCTAGCAACCTTGCGGGAGTCTTCCTCTAACAACTGTATGTCCAAATGAAGAGCTGCTTTGGCGGCCATCAAGGCGATCGTGATGCCTCTCGGGCGGGTTGCGTGGATAAATAGACGATGAGGTCGTTTACTCTCGTCGAGATCTGGTATCAGGGTACCACAGGCATGCGCAGATATAGAGAAGTTGGTTCCCTGGACGGCTGGACCAGGAAAGTCGGCGAGGCGCCATCGACGTCGTATGAGGTCTGTCACGAGGCGACAAAATGCGCAGTCCCCACTCCTCTTAGTTATATCCAGAAAGCTGCCCAGGGAAACCATCCTCGTCTCCGGGATGCCATCGCGCAAAATACGCTTGAAATCTAGTGCAGTGCATTTTGTACAGAGCGCCGTCCTGGAGTTAGCCGTGTCTGGGCTGACGAGTACAGATTGCAATTTTGATTGAAAACGTCCAATTATCCCAGACATTCACTGCAATGGCGACGGAGGTATGATGGATATTCGGGGTTGCGTGCACAAAATAGGTCAATTGCAAGGTGACCCTGCTGTAAAAACAAAAAAAACTCTTGGACAGGTTCGAGCTCCGACTCAATGAATAACACGAGAGGCATTGACTTGTGCAAGGTTCTCTGCTCCAACCAATACAACTTACAGCCCACAGAAGTTTTTCTTCCAAGGATATACGACATGACAAAGTTGCGGAGGACAACGGTTTCGACTTGCTTGCGAGGGGACCTCTTATGCGGTAGGTTAAGACGTCCCATGACCATTCAAGTTCTGCGCGCACCTTCAATGTCTGTTCCTAACGATGATCTGGCTCTTTGCCATGTCCTGGACTCAGAAGTTTGAAACTGGTGCTCCATCCTGACAGCTGACCTTGCGCACCATCGGACGCCATTCCATTTCCCAGCGGCCTTGGATGTATGAGACATTTCTTTTTCCACAGCCCTTCTGCGCTCCAAGGGCCAGGCGTTCCGTGCGTTTCGACTCTGCGCTCACTCCAGACCTACTCCGAAGCGGTATTTCCATTGTTTACTGCTTGGCGTCCGACTCGCGTGCACATTTTCTCAGATTTTCACTCGATTCCTTTGATATGGCGGTCACCTTCGTGAACTGGTCATCGATCTTATCTGTTGGTTTTCTATCGACGACAACGATTTGGCATCTCTGTGTTGCGAACCATGAGGTAGACGCATCGTCGGGGACGGACCGGACGAGGTGGTGGTCGCGCTCGCCGCCGCCGCCGCCAGTGACGACATAGCAGGTAGTGTAACCGGGACACGGTGGTGGCAGTGAGGTTGCCGCTACCACCATTGTCCCTCATCGACTTCCACGATCTGTGTTTGCCCCATAAAGGAACGTCGTGTGTCATCCAGAATCTCCAATTGACGATCCGCTTCTGGTGCAAGATTTTTTGGCGCGCCATTTTCCGTCCGTCGTTCGATCAAACTTTGCACTACGACTACGTCGACCGCTACGTGATGTCGTGGGGTGAGGTAAACGTTCACCTCAAAGAAGTACATTCCTCTCAAGAGGCCAGTTTGAATGCGTAGAGGACGCTGCATACGGCACGGGCCTGGGTTCGTGTGTGGCAGATCGGAGAATTAGGATGCGTGGCTCGTTTGTGTTCTTGTCGGTCCATGTTTTGCCAGCCTGGCCCGTTGAGGTGGACACTCGTTTTCGATCGTGTCCTGTTTATCCTTGCTACGACAAGTTCATTGCTTTCGCTCATCACGTACGTGCCTGTACGATCTGCGTTGAATCTCTCACTAACAGATCTTCCGAGCCATGCCGATGGAATTGGCAACCCTGATCTTGAAGCCTTGCTCGCACCTCGCTCGTTTTGAGAATGCGAAACGATTACAGTTTCTTTCAGTGTAATCGCCGCCATTCCTACTTGATGCATGCTCACCCCCATTCGCTTCCCTGCTCTGCAGCCTATATTACTTATCGAATGCCTCGTGCAAGGCGAGGGACCAGCCTCGCGTCGGAACCATTCCGAATCGAGGGGTGCAGGGATGGCCGAAAGGCCTCGTTGCTCTGGGAGAGGCTTATCTGGCTTCTGTCGAGCAAGAATCCTCGTACTCTCCCCCCACACGGCAACCTGTTCGAGGTCGTCGTTCGCCGTAGCCACGAATACATTCATGCCAACAATGTAATTGGTTCGATGTTCTCGGGCTCATAGCGAGTCTGCGGGTCACCGAACCGTCCATACCAAGGGATGGAGTGCTCATCAATCCTAGGATACATATGGTCTTTACTATACGAGACGAATCAACTAGTGAACATTCCAACATTTATGGACATGCAGCAGTTGCCGGCCATCCACGCATTGTGTATCATGCACAATGTTCACACCTATAAAGTGCTTCCAGAGATGAGCTGCTCCAGTCCTGCGGCATGCAACCCAGGTATCCTAGGTTCGATTCTGCATCTGAAAGGAGTCGGGTGTCTGCAAAGCAAAACTAAGATGTCAAGTGTGCAAAGGAACCCTGAAGCGCTTACATGGCGATACCAGTCGTGAATTTCGGTTCCACCTTGATCTCAATGCCGTTCTCGTCCTTGGGTGGCAACACATTGAATACGGCGAGCACCTTGGAGCAAACAGACCATAAGGAAGTGTCCGCAAAGTGTCTGCCGGCGCAGATCCGTCGACCGAAGCCATAGGCGATGCTATCAATGTCAGAGGGCTTGAGAGAACCATCTTCATTGAGAAACCGTTCTGGGATGAATTCATTGGCATTTTGGAACCTCTCCTCGTTTCGAGACATCGCCCTACAGCGTGCATTAGTTGGGAAGACAAATAATGCAATCTACCGACCAAACATTTGCCAAAATCATGAAGCCTGACAGGTCCATTAACATTTTGGAGATCCAAGTTTCGAGTCACGCACCCTTCGGGATATGGTAACCCTTGTATACGTCGTCATCAATAGTGGCATGAGGAATCGCTGGTGATCACAGGATCAATGAGCACGGAGTACGATTCTCGATCAAGTGCCGAACTGGGGGTTGGTGCTAAACTGGCGGGAGACATACTCACACATGGGCATAACCGGGCTGTACCTGAGCACCTCACGGATGACAGCATCTACATATGGCAACATGGGTCGATCTTCCATCGTCGGGAGCCTACCCTCGCCTACTACGGCGTCGATTTGGGCCTGAGCCTTCTTCTGGACTTCTGGGGTAACGATCATCATGAGGATGAAAGTCAAGATAACAGAGTTCGACTATTGTTCATACGCGTCAGTGCTCGGTATTCGTAGAATAGACTTATGCCGTACCGTCTCCGAGGCACCTGCGTATTCTGATGAGCCAAGCTATAACCAAAAAAAAAAGAGCGATGTACCCAGAATACCAGTCGCGGCTGCCTCTTTAAGGGCTTTGATCCGAGTTGTGTTAGCGGATTCCGGTCCTTGTTCTTCGACCTTCTGGAGCGCATCGTACATAAGTGATGGCGAGGAGCTACCGACTGTCTTCGCGAAGTGTCAAACAGCATACAAAAACGATGTTTTTTACTCACCAGCAGCTTTTTCATCGAACATTCAAATGGTCTCTCGACGAATTCATTTGCACACTGCCTTGAAGTGGCCAGCCTTTGTTTGAATGCCATTCCAGGCAGCCAAGACGGAAGCTTCAACACTTCGAATATAATCAATATTCCGGGGGGAGGAATAAAATGAATATTGAATTACTCACACAAAGGGAACGCACCGACAATAATTGCGACATCAGGGCGCACGGCGGGAACAATGATGTCGAGTACTCTCGCGATCATGTCGATAAGGTGATCCTTCCGAGATATCGGGTCGTAATCGTACACGCTGTTTAGGATGAGTGATGAAGTATACCTAAACGGAACAAGACTCTTAGCTCTTGCCATATTCGAAATTGACCCGTGTGACGTACTCGAACACATGTTCCTCCAATTTCTCTGGTGTGTCCAGCAGCCGTCGCAAGAGCTGACATCCTTTGGTATGTTGCAACGGAAGAAATCTTGGGATAGCCTCCATCCGGTATGTTTGGTGAAAAAAGCGCCTGTGAAGCCGCCATGTATCGCCATATCGAGCAAGCGCCGAGTTGAAACCTATTCCCGCCCTAGAACCACGCGTGAAGTTCTGCGAATGATGGGGGAAAGGGATACGGACAGTTCACTGGTGATGAGGTAGGGACGGTCGGAGTAATTCGAAGAGCGGTTGTCGAGTAAATCCTTGGCAACCGCTTCCGAGTTGATGATGATAATGTCCCGGCCTAATAATCGGACGTAAACCAGATCACCTGGGGGGTGCTGCATGAATGCATGACCGAATAATTTAGAAATACAGAATACCGTATTTTTTGGACCATGCGGTACACGTTAACCAGGGGGCGTGTATGTCAATGCCGATGACATTCCCAATCCAAGGTAACCCAGGTGGACTAGGAGGAAGCAAACGAGTCTCGCGACTCCCGAGGTATCTGCACCCAACGTCAAACACTATGACGCAGCCAAGGATAGTGGCGAGGATAGTCGTCGTCGACATTGCGGGATGAGATGGGTGAAGACCATGGCGACAAGGTTAGCGCCCTTAAACTGATTGTCTACTCGGCAGGGACGGTGTGGATCACAAGAATGGTGTGGATCATTTCAATGACCACAGCCTTTGGCGACACCGGCAAACGTAATAATCTCACGTCATATGTCTATTATAGGCGGTGTCTGGCAGCAATCCACCAACGAAAGCAGTCTTGTACGTACATATGGCTCGGGGACCCTGTTTACTGTCCGAGTTGCACATTGTTCTTCAGGTTCTAGCGCGAGTCGGTATCAAACCCGGCCACATAGCAAGATTCCGGGCCTCGAAATCGACAATCATGCCAATCAACGATCTGACATGTGTTTCACACAAATGCACACACTGTTCCCGTGGCGAGTTCATTTTACATCTGTCACCTGTCTGAGTCCGATGGGTCGCAACACAGTCATTTTCTATTACGACGGCTCACGGGGGTGCTTTGTAACTGATAAAAAGCATTAGTAGTCTGGTCTCTTCATTTTCCTTTCAAGTTTCCTTTCCGTATCTGCTCAGCCACTGCCAATGGTTGTGTTCCAAAAGAGATCTCCACCGAGGATCTTTGTCCCGGACATCCTTGCAAGATGGCCGTATCCTCGTCGTATAAACCCGCACTATGTCACAGAGGAGAAGGAATCTGCTGCGTGGGCCGAGAGCTTCAGTGCCTTCAGCCCGAAAGCGCAACATGCATTCAATCGCTGTGATTTCCGCAAGTCGTTTTATTCACCCGTTCGGATGTCGTGTTCATACAGTTCGATAGCCCGCCTCGGATCTCTTACTTACCCAATGGCAAATAAAGGTAAGTGACTGTAGACGCGTTTGTCAACGACTTCGTAACCACCAGACAAAGAGCACCTTAGAACCGCTTGCGACTACATGAGTCTGGTCTTCGTCATCGACGAGTACACGGATTTCTCTCACAAATCAGAGGTCAAAAGGCAGAAGGACGCTTTAATGGATGCTGTCCGCAACCCACATAAGCCGCGACCAGAAGGAGATTGGGTCGGCGCAGAAATGGCCCGTCAGTAAGTTGTCTTGCTCGTTTCCTCGTGAATTTGTGAGTAACATCCATTTGACCACAGATTTTGGGAACTCGCAATACGGAACGGCGCGAGCGAGGAGTGCCAGAAGAGATTTGTTGCAGCTTTTGACGACTTTCTCGAACGTGGCATCTTGCAGCAGGCCATCGACAAGAGCGGGCATCGCAGCCGAGACATGAACAATTATTTCGAAATCCGACGAGAAAGTATCGGGACGAGACCTGTGTTCGCACTAATAGAATGGCATTTTAATATTCCCGACGAAGTTATGTCACACCCTGCTATTGAGGAGATGATCGTAGCCTCCACCGACATGGTCATTCTAGCAAACGTAAGTAGCGCCCTTGATCAATTCACTCAAGGACTCACCGCATCGCATTGAAGGATATCACATCCTTCAATATCGAGCAATCTATCGACGATATCAGCCAGAACATTATTACCATCGTCATCGAGGAATGCGGAACTGACGTAAATGGCGCGATGCTGTGGGCGCAAGATTATCACACTAAAGCCGAGCAGAAGTTCCATGCTGCTATGGCGGTGCTACCAGAATTTGACGAACCGCTGAATTCACAAGTGAGAGAATTCTGCAACGGCCTGGGGGACTGGGTGCGGGGCAACTATAGTTGGCACTTCGAGAGCGGGAGATACTTTGGGACCAAAGGCACAAAGATTATGGAGGAGAGGTGGATGTCTCTCATGCCCAAGCACGAGAGCGGCAAAGTAGAGGTTGGACCACTTCTCGTTGACAGTTCCCTTTTGTAGCCGAGTTTTGGTTTTAGGCTTCCCGCCGATCCTTGTAACTCATACCTTGTGTAACGCCCCCCATGGCTTTAGGGTCAGGCAATTAGGTCATGGAAATCGATTGCGTTGATCAATGCTAATCAACACGTACCGTTTGCGAGGTCGACAGCTCGGGCATGCACTGAGTAGTGTTTTGATAGCGGCTCGTGCATGATTCACGGACACTGATTGGCTGGCAAATTGGGTCATTCCTTTTCGTTGGCTACGTGAAGCTGAACTCGGCTGCCTTTGTCGATGCAGTTACTGACTGCATCCGATCAGCTGTCGGATTACATCTTTGAGTGCCGTCTTTCATGATAAAGATTATCCGGGTTTGCATCTTCTTCGCTTTAGCTATTAAGTATCCGCGCCATTGTGAATAGTGGGTATGACTATGACCTGACGTCTAGACAAGTCGCGCTAGTGGTCGAATTCGTTGCGGTAAAGGTTATTACGGCTGGCGTCCAAAAGGAAGTTGCGCTCGTTTAAAGTCATCGTCGGGGCATTCTCCGCCGTCAATATGTGGAAGCACTCGATTGACATTTTGACAAAGTCGGACAAAGGCTTCGGAAGGACTGGGAGACCTATGAATAGGTGAAGCCTCTGAAACATGGTCGAGGGAGCTCAAAGGCAAAGTCCCATGTTACTTATTCAATGACTAAATTTATTTTGTTTTGCAGCCGGTGCAGATTCGGCGGGTCAACGGCTCTGGTTCCGGCCCTGACTCGTCGATAGTTCCTTCGGGTGAGTAATACCAGTGTCCTCCCCGCCCTGGATTATGATTTTTATTCTGGGTTCATATACCGAAGTGTGGGTGACTCCCACTATCAACTTGCTGAACAAGGAAAGTTCCACAGACCTTGTCACACTTATGAATGAATCCAAGTATCGGGCCCTGGACAAATTCATCCCTTGCAGGCGAAGGTCCCCTCCCGCCGAACGATGTAGGACATCTTGTATTCGGAGTGTCTGCCCTGGCAAGTATCTCGCGGACGCTTTATGTGGACCGTGAATGTGCCACCTTCCACATATCGAAATCCAAGGACACTTCACGAGGCAAAGATACCAGTGGAACCCAAGTTCTCAGCCTCGTCGTGTGAGCGACAGCGGTGTACCTTGTTCTCGATTGTAGCAGCATGTAGACATCTGCTCCCCTTCGTGTGCGAGATCGTAGCAATTGACCGTTGCAACCTAGGCGTTTATGATCCAGATCAATAGCTAGCACTAATGGATTGCTATTGTTATGTAGCATTCTGTTGTTAGTATTCAGTGACGGTAGCTGGGAATCAAATTCCTAGAATCTGACTGGGTGTTTCGCGTGGGCGTTGACAATGAAAATTAACCGGTCGGCAAGTCGGCAATAATGTATGTGAACGGTTACCAAGTTCCCACTTCCTACATGCATGCCTTCAGCACCGTACGGCGTCCTGCCCACTTACGACGACGACGACAAGTCCTCTAAGCGTCCCCGGTCCAATCCATATCTGACCCGAATTTTCCCATCGTTGCGTTGGTACTGGCGAAGATCGCGCTCTCATTCCACTAGAACCATGAATCGACCTCGGGCGCTGTTCAACATCCTAAAATTTGCGATACCCATCGCGCTACTTACGCTCTGGTGGGTTTGGTACAACTTTGAGCCCCACCTCCACGTCGACCTCGTCTTTTACGACCGCGACTGGATTGGCAACGAGATCCATCCTATCACGCCGCTCTCGGGCTGCTTTGAACCAGAACGGATTAGCCCGTTGTACAACACCACCGAGGAGCTATATGGCGGGAAGCGGTTCGAGGTTCAAGCGGGCCTCCCCATGCGAATGGGCATGGATTGCTACGCCTTTGCTGGAACCGTCCTCCTACCAGATGACGACACACATCAGAACGCCTGGATACCACCCCAAAATCGCAACCAGTACCACACCTACTGGCGCACAGACCTCGTCCCGTTTGGGGACCGCCAAGAGTTCATGCTCAAGTCCTTTTTCGCGACACAGAAATTGCCCCGCTCCCGCCTCGTCCTCTGGTCCAACGGTGACCTCAGCGAGAACCTGATCGTGCGCAAGTACATCGAACTATATCCGGACTCCTTTTCGCTCGGCGTCGTTGACATTCCCGCCCTCGCCAAAGGCACCGCCATGGAAGCGAACAAACTCCTCCAGCTCAACGATAAGAAGGCATGGGTCGACGGCGACCTCATCCGTCTGCTCGTCATCTGGCACTATGGCGGCATGTGGATCGACATGGACATGCTCGTCACGCGCGACCTCGAACCGCTCCTCGAGCACGAGTTCGTTACGCAATGGGACTGCTGGGGTAATGTTCTTTCCTCCCTTGCTTGCCCATCTGCTGACCTCCTCTCCCAATTCTCTCGCTGCACTATCACGCAGGCAAAACCTACCAAGCGCTCAACGGTGCTCTCATGCACTTTAAGCAGCATTCGCCCTACCTCTGCGAAGCCTTCTACCTCATGGCCACCTCCACTCCTCCACGTTCCCCCTCGACGGACTGGGGCGCAATCCTCTATCTTCGACTCTGGCGGCGTCTCCTTGCGGCGTCCATCCCCCCCTTTAAGATCCTCCCGTTTTGCTTTAGCGACCCCCTCGCCTGCCGACTGGATAATAGTGTTCCGGACCCATTTACCCCCGATCGTGCGGACGGACAGTGGGCTGCCGGGCTTGGGTTGGAAGAGGGTGGCGGACTCGACCGCGCGCTTCAACAGATCTTTGCTGTGCATTTACACAATCGGTGGGACAAGCCATTTCCCAAGGGAGGGTGGGTCGAGCGGTTGCTGCTCCGACGGTACGATGAGGCACTAGCACAACACCCACCGCCCCAAGAGACGCTGGATATCGACTGAGGGCGGGGGACATACTTGTGAGTAGTTGTTGCATCGACAAGTGTTCCTTTTCATCTAGGCTGAAGTAGTTCGCTATTCTTTTCGCAGATCGCTATGCGATTACCGTCGCCGTTCCCGCGCTCTCCCCATTCATGAAACGTGACACTGCTGACAACGTGATGCCATGCCATTTCTCGCTTCCGGTCTAGATGCTATGTATATGTAAATCTCATTAGACACGGTCCATGGGCACGCTTGGCTTCCTGATGTGGTGGAGCTTTTTCTTCTATCGTACTTTCTTGTGGAGTATGAATTGAGCATTGCCTTGCCAGTATAGCATTCTTGTCGATGATTATACACTATCTAACAGTGGCACGAGGATGGAAAATGTCCGAGAAATCAAAATATATGCAGGGTGATGGCGAGGGCCAAAAGGGATACCCAATACACTGTACCAAATGACCCGCTCGAACGCGCGATGTCCATTTCGGCTCGTGGTGTGGATATCAGAGCGCGGGACCGCATCTCCAGGTTACCGGATCATGAAGCTATGTGCCACGGCAAACGCACATACCCCCGCGCATGCCAGGAAACCCAACGGGTAGCCCGAAGGACCGTCCTGCGTACTCGCCGCCCAGAGCTGTCGACCGACCAGTCAGTCAGCGTCCGAGGAAGAGCAAGGGAAAGAGACCCACATAGCCCCCGAGAATCGGCCCAATGCAACGCGCTAGGCTGACAATGCTTTGTGCAGCGCCATTGGCAAAGCCGACCGCGGCGGGGGGTGTCACTATCGGAGTCAGAGATCACTCTCGACATGTCGACAGACGAGTAAATCACATACTGTAGTTAACTAGGATTGCGATAGCTGTGTATGCAAAGGTGTTGCCACAGTACCGCACGGCGCTGTACGCCCCGGTCACTCAACAATGACGCAAGAATATAACGAGTAAGCTTACGTGCTAACGGAAAGGGCTGAAGGAAATCGTCAGACTTGGGACACTGAGATAACTTTTGCGGGGACTTACCAGCCATGAGGAAAAAGTTGCCCTCGTTGGCCGCGCTTGCAAAAACGCGGTACAACGTGACAGTGAGGTAAGCAGGGATGAACAAGAATGATCCCAGACGAAACATTGCCATGTGCGAAAAACGTCCGCGCGGAGGACTAACAAGAGTGTCAAAACCTCGCAGCTCCAGTGCAAGACGTAGATACGCACCCAATATTTCTTGGAAATAGGGGATCAGCACCAGCACACTAGAGGCGAACGTGACTCACGGATAGAGGTGGAACTGGTAAACGATCTGAAAGAGACACATCAAAGCAACTGAAATGAAAAATAAGGAAGACCTGAACCAAGAGGTCGAATAATACGCACTTAATTGCGAGAAATGGCCTGGGTTCAAGTTCAACCCTCCAGACCCATAGTCGCTGCCCCTCGTCAGGCCCATCCTTGACGTGAACGACACTCGACTCACCTGACGAGATACGAGAGAAACACTTGATCGTGGGTTGTACTGTGCAGGGCTAGGAGTCCATACTGGACAATGACCAAGATAGGAAGCTGAGACGTCAAGGAGGGTGGTCTCTCCGCGACTTCTTCCGCGACGCTGGCTTCAGCTCCGTCCACTGGGCGGCGCTCAGGAATAGGGGTTAATGTATCCAAAGGCTCTGCTTCGCGCATCTGCGCGTCGAGGACAGCAGGCGGGGTCCGAACACCGGCGTGGGCAAAGATACTTGGGGCGGTCGTGGACGACCTACGGGAAAGACGGCCGCCCCCGGGCAAGGGCGAACCCCACGTCGACGTCCGCGAGACAGAGCGCCGCGGGAGCCCTCGAGCAGAGGCTAACCTCGACACCGACGAACGCGGGCGAGGCTGGGACGAGAGCGTTAGGCTATCGATGTTCCGCAAATCCTGCCTTCCGCGAACCGTTCCAAATGCCTCCTGATCCTCAACGTCCTCACCACCAAACCTCGCCTGCTCCTCGTCCGTCGGGACTTCAGCCTGAAAGTCGTATTGCTCTTCGTTGTCTACGTTCATCGCAGCGGCAACCCACAGGTCGGCAATGTTCGTCACCGCGTTTTCGTTCGCCATGAGCAGTCGCTGTGTAAAATTGAGCTCGGAGCCTTCGTATGATTGATGGCCCTCCAGGAAAGTACTTGGCCCGCTTCTCAGAGTGCTCGCCATACTCCTGCGTGGTCTGATCGTGCTCGCAATACGATGTCGCTGATTTCCGCCATACCCATAGGCAGATCCGTTCACCCGGTTCGTGCGCTGTCGCTCTATGGATGGAGATGAAATCAAAGGGACGGACGGAGTGGTGGGGATCTCGCTAGGATGCATGGCCGGCGTGCTCGATCCAGAATACAGTGAGAATGGCAGCGAGATTTTCCGTTTAATGGCACTAAAAAATCCAGTGGACTGTTCATCCTCGAAGGGCTCGGATAACACCTCTTCTTCCTCGGGGATGGGCGATGGTTGATTCCCGGGTTTCTCTGGAGGAAGGCGAATGGCGCCTTGCATTGGCCCTCCATCTCGACCAAGGAAAAGCGACAAAAGAGAGCCTATGCGAATGTGAGCGGAGGAACTGAGGTAATGCGTAGTGATCGTACCGATCGAAGTAATGCTCCCTGCGACAGCACATGGCAAGAAGTAAGGGTAATCGACAAAAAACGGTATCTGACCAAACACTTCCGGCCACTTGTCCACTGGACGTTCGACTGAAATGCAGGACTAGGTTACTTTGACGTCAAAAACAAGCGCCGAACGACGCACACGTTCCCCCGACGATGGCACCTGCGACACCTCCCAAACCCCAACAGAAGCTGCACAAAAAACGTGTCAGTCGCCCTTCATGATACGCATCGTCAACAGTTACCCCATGATGGCGTATGCTCTGCCTTCGTTAGTGGCATCGGTTACGGTGGTGACACACCCACGTGCCACCCCAACCGCACCTGCAAAGACACCCTGAAGCAATCGCACGACGAGTGCTTGGCGGAACGTAGTGCAAGTTCCAAAAATCGAAACAGTAATCGCACTCCCTAACAGGGAGAGAAACAATACGGTCCGGCCACCGTGCTTGTCAGCCACGGTAGCCTACGCTATATGAGTAAACTAGACAGGGACATATCGAAAATGGCTGGCACACACCCATAGCAGAGATGTAAGGAATTGCGTGAGGAAGAATGCAGCGACTGGACGAGCAGGGTAAGTGGATGTCCGAGTGCGAAAGCATTTACGGCCAACCTAGAATGCCGGTATAAAAGGCAATTTCTGATTCTTCTTGAAACTCTTTAAACCCTGAAGGACCAAATGCCTCAGGGGGGTCACGCGACGCCAATGCCAGATACAGCCATACCTTTGACCATGAAGAGCAAGAACGGCATCGACACGTTTGCAGATAAGAACTCCCCAAGGACGGTCTACTCGATGCTGAGTAGCGGGTAGGATAGAGGATAGACCGACTTACAATGGACAACACAATCATAGACAAGACCGGTAGGGGCGTCGAGTCGGGTTCCCTGACATGCAGCGCGCTCGGGATAGGCGGTCGTTCCGACGTCGGAGACTTGACGCCTAGCTCACCGTCCTGACTCGTCAACAGGGTCAAGATGTTCGGTCGTATCCAGGACACGCGCGAGGGGCTCGAGCTATGTCTGTCCGGAATCTCACCGTCTTGCTGTATTCCGAGCGCGTTTGAGACGCCAAACGACCGTCTTGACGGGGACGACATGTGAAGGTAGCGTGGCCCTGCCTGGTGCAGCTGCGTGGGCGTGCGTGGGCCGAGTTTTCGAGGCATTTTCGTGGTTATAAGGATACTATGCCTAGTACGCCATTTGGCTGCATCGCCAATAGGCGCTTATGTAATCGCACAAATGAAGACAGGTGTCGTTGTTGAGCCGACCACCATTCGCAGAAATGCCTATGGCCTGCCAGAAGGCGATTCAACGGCCGTTCCTGCCCCACACCAGCATAATCAATATACTAGATCGACTATGACTGTGTTTCACAGCAACGGAGTCCAAGCGCCACGAAAACAGAGGTGAACAAAGGCATCATGCGGCAAAAATCGCGCTACCGACTTCCCCGTCCCCGGAAGTGCTGTCGCCAGACGAGGAACTGATAAGATGGCTTCAGAAAAGGTCGCCGCTGGGATTCCAGGGGCACAAAGGAATGCATCGTCAATTTTCCCATTGGGCGAGGATCGTTCGGGTGATAACGACGTTTGTGCGCCTACCCTACATTCCCAACCCGGGCATCGAGACTGGTTCACAAAGGAAATGGGACGCAATCATAATGCAGTTTAGATACGACATCGTTATCTGCGCACGTGTGGAGTAATCCAGTTCTCCATTTGGATCACCCAGGCTGTAGTTCTCAGGAGATCGGCCCGGTGCTTTGCCCGGACGGCTGCCAGGAGCCAAAGATCGCTTTAGAAGTCGTCACCATGTTACTCCCGAGTTGATAAACATGTTCATCTCATTGTCCAATCAGATGTGACCTCAATCAGCGACGGTTCTAACTTAAGATGGGAAAGCTCGACAAACGACAAACTAAATGAAGTTACGTCAAGCAGCGCTCGCGCCGATCAACTGCTCCAATTTCTCAGCGTCCATACCCGAATATCTCGGTACGATCCTGCACTTGAATGGAAGCGGGTGTCTGTCCGAGGCGCTCAGTATCGAGTACAGGGTCGAACTAGATTCTCGTGCGTCACTCACACGCCAAGTCCGGCGGAGAATTTCTCCTCCACTGGGGACCTCCATCCCATGTTCGTCTAGAGGGTTTAATATCTTGAATACCGCCAACACTTTTGCCATGACCAACCAGACGGTTGCTTCGGCAAAGTATCTTCCAACACAGATCCATCGGTCAAATCCGAATGCAATATGTTCGATCTCGTTGGGCTTCAGCGAGCCATCGTCATCGAGAAATCGCTGAGGCATGAACGCGTGTGGATTTGGTAATTTGGAAGGGTCGTGCCCCTCGACCTAGTGGAACCTGTCATCGGGATCTCAATCTTGATATGGTGTAAACTCCACTGGCCACAAATTCGCTAATAGAAGAGTGCCTGGAATCGTTTGTCAATGATCGTGGAGATGCAAGAAACGTGCCGATATTCACATTTGGGAATATGGAAGCCCTCGTAGACATCATTGTCCATGGCAGCATGTGGAATTGCTACGACGTTCGAGGTGATGAGCAACAAGAGATGGATAAAATGAAACTCACTCACAGAGGAGCGACAGGATTGTATCTGAGCGTTTCCCGGAAGATGGCTTCTACGAAAGGCAACAAAGGCCGGTCATCCGATCTGTTCTTGCCAACTACGGCATTAATTTGTGCGTACGTCTTGTCCTGAACTTTGAGATGCAACAGGATCATAAGAAGAACGTCATCAGGATCGAGTTTGACTGTGTTTCAACGTTGGCGACAACTGTCATACGTGCGGATAGTCACTTACGGTCTCGGAAGCAGCTAACTAGGTGGACGGCGCGAATTAGCAAAGGGTGCTACAAGGTGACAATGCAGTGTACCTAGAAACGCGGTCCCAGCCGCCTCCTTGAGATCCATCATCCATGATGGCTCTGGAGAGATTCCCATCTCTTCCACGTGACGCAGCGCATTGTGTATCATCGATGGTGCGAAGTTATCGCTCCGCTACCATAAGCAATTGTTCGGCGCGTACAGAGAAGTGATCGAGATGACCATTACCACTTTCTGCAGAGAGTACTGAAACGGACGTTCGAGGTATGTCTTTGAATACTCGCGAGCCTCAGCCATTTGTTTCTTGAATGACATGCCTGGAAACCATGCCGGGAGACGGAGCACTGTCACAAGATTCGTCTTGATCGAACACGAAGAGGAAACATGGCCACTCACACCATGGGAAAGCTCCAATGATGATGGCAATGTCGGGACGCAAGGCAGGCACAGCAATCTCTAATGCTTTGCCAACGATTTTAACCAGTTCGTCTTTTGGGGATGTCTGGTCGTAATTGTATGCACCCTTCATCGTGACCGCTGCGGTGTATCTTCACACGGGAAAGTCACGTATACTCACTCGAAGACGTGCTCCGGGAGTCCTTCTTGGGCATCAAACAATCGCCGGAGAACACATGCCCTGCGATCTTGATAGGGCTGGAACCTAACGGCCGCATCAAGCCGAAACGTCTGATGGAAAAGCCGCCGGTGAGAACGCCATCGATCGCCGTATGGCATGAAGACGGTATCGAAATCTATTCCACACCTCGAAGAGTGGATCGGCATTGGCAGCATGAAATGAAACAGCAGACTCACTCATCGTTAATGATGAAGTGTGGGCGGTCCGAGTAGACCCTAGAACGCTTCTCAAGCAAGTCCTTTGCGACCTTTTCCGAGTTGATGATGATGATATCCTTTCCCAGTAGTCGAGAATAGACTTGCGTGTCAACCCCAGTGAAGGACGTGAGTCCTGAAGCGACTAACGCACCATATGTTTTTGCCCACTCGGCATATGTCATCCATGGTGCGTCTGCGTTTACCCCGATGATGTTTCCTATCCAAGGTAACCTAGGAGGTCCGGGAGGCAACGGGGAGGAACGACTCCCGAGGGCGCGTCGTGCAATACAGAGGACCACAACACACCCAAGTGCCAAGCTGCCTGTAGTCGTCCAGTCAGTCATTGCGTGGTTGTCCAGTGAGAGGAATTGCGGCCCTTTAACACTGTAGCTGGTGTACTTGCGGTACTGTCGGGCTACCGGTCTGCGACGTAGACACCGGATGATGGCGCACAATTTGATAACCGTTGCCAAAGATCGCCTTGTAGCGTTAACCGTACTTACAATATGAGAAATAGATTACCCGCCAAAAATTGCTATTACCTCGTAATATTTGTCTACGGGCTCAAGCACAGCACGACGCTTAGACGGGTAGTCGGGCTTTTGGCACTGTGTTGCACTTCGATAAAATTAGGTAACACAAGTAATAGGGTGTAGCCGATTAGGCATCTGATGGACCATGGGGGCCTTCTGGACTTAAAGATACTATCGAATCAGAGACGACCACATCAGATCATCAATGAACTCACGGGAAGGTTCATACGCAAGACAGCCCCGCGCGGCTGAATCTGTCAGCACCACAGATTCGAAGTTAGCCAAGACACTGCAGCGACGAATTGATCACCCGACCCGAGGGCATCGAAATCTGTTTGAAACTTAGCCAATGTTTGAGTGCGAGAGAGCTTACTAGCGAAATAAACTCGCATCGAATCTCATCCGAAGAAGCCAGCGCCTCCCTTTGCGTGAAACATGTCACCAAATTTAAATAACAACCGGGGCTGCGGGGCCATGAAGCCTTGTGAGGGACAACCGGAAACTTGAAGCTCCGAAACAATATCAGTGCTTTTTTTTAGTGCGATCGGCCTTTTCAACTGCCGACATCCGGCCACGAACGAGCAGGCTTCAAAGGCCGCATTACAGTAACATCAAACGGTGCATGAACATCACCCCTCAAAAAGAGCAAGTCGACATACCGTATACTACGTGGGTAAGTATCAATTGTTGGCGTTTGGTATGTGGTATCGCATATGTATCATCGTGCGTGGTTGATGTAAGGAATGGCTGGATAGAAGCGGTATACTTCTTTGAGAATTGTGAAGGTCGACCGGACGTGAATAAAGTGAAGTAAAGCATCCAATAATTGTTGCAGGAGTCAGCAGCTCATGCGGAAGGGAGGATGAGATCTGGCTACTGTACTGCCCCGAAGTGGTCTGTGGAACAAGTACCTACAGAACCATCTTATAAGGTGGAGCACTAGATTGAAGTCTGACCAGCATTCGTTTCGACAGGATCGAAGAGAGCATACATAATATGACATATCATCAGGACGGTGAATAATTCCGTGAGGGAAGTTCAAGCAAATATCTCAGAGTTGACAATAATAGCGTCGTTTCCTAAGAGCCAGGTGAAAATGAGATCACCTGGGCAAATCACTCAACGAACACCATCTAACTTTTCAAGGTGTTACTGACCGTATGTCTTGGCCCATTTGCTGTACGTCGGCCACGGTGTACTGTATCGGTATTACTATTCACGATGCATGGCAACCACAAAGGCCCTTTGGGAGCGCTGCAGACATTTTGACTTCAGAGATGGGGTTTGAGGCCAACAGCTGATAGCTACAACACGGTCGTCGACGTAAACGTTCGTGAAAATGTCGAGGAGCAGTGCATAGGACCCGGATTGTACGCAGTAAAAATATATCGTCAACACGGGGAACGGGGTAATTTTATTGTCCGACGGACCGTTATCTAGAGTGCCTGTAACATGACGGTATTGCGATATCGTGATTCATGGGAAAAGATGGGTCCGCTGCTTGCCCTTGCGAGAAAAATTGGGCCATGGACATGTCTTGCGTAGTCAATCGGGACCCGTGACGATCACCACTGGCAGCCTCCACTGGACCGCTGCCATGAGCAAAGCATGTAATTGGAGGTCATGTGTTCGAATTACAGATGATTTCCTGGTTCGCGCTCACCACGAGAAGACGGGTGGCTCGAATGGGCCCAATACCTGCCTTTTCCCTGTCTAATTAATGGTACTGGGATGATTAGCAGTGAGAGATTGGCAAGGGCAAGCTCATAATCTCCTACTGGAAATTGGTCTGACTCTGCCATTGGTGTGGCATGGAGTTCGTGCGTCAAGGTCGACAAATAACTTGGGCAAGTGCCTGGTCCTGCAACCTGGAAATCAAGTATACACTTCTGGCAGTTCATAATACCTCACTTACTGGAGACCCTGCATGCAAGGCCCTCCCATGCAGTCACGGTACCTTCTCGCAGACGTTTTACCAGTGAGGACAGTCGTAGGTAATCTAGGCTCTACCATATGATTCTAGTATCACGACGTCTGAAAGCGAGCTTTCTAATACAGCAGGAATGGAGCGTGACATACCCTATTGGTGAACGCCAAGCTCATCCCGAGCTCATTCCAGGAAACAGAAGGTCAATGTACGAGGAATTCGGCTCCTGAGGCCTCAGGCTAGTTGCCGTCCCGAGAGATAGGGCGCCAGTAGGTACGTTAAGGAGGTAGTGGATCTGTAGTGTGGGTGATATGGACAAAAACCAATGGTTCATTTACGCGCCGGGGCCAAGACCGCATCCAGACTGCCGCGGATTACGCGGGTAATAATGCCAAAGCGTTTACCAAAGTGGTCCATAGTCCATGCCTTCATTTTTCTGAAACCAGTAACATGCGTCAGCCTCTCCACTTCGACGGGGACCCAGTTGTCAGGGATTACTTACTCTCCGCCCCCGTAAGAATCATTGAGTCACGAGGAACCTGTTATTATGTAGTCCATGTTTTGGTAGCTGCGGACGCCGTACATAGCCATGCTTCCTTCCCAGGTCAGACTTGTGCTTCGAGATAATGTGATCCTTTTAATCAGACGTGCCTTATGAACGGCAAGAGACCTTCTAGCCGGAGAGTGCACCAGCTTCGAGGGACTGTCAAACTTTGGCATGATTCATCCGGTTTCAACGTGGAGATGAAAAAGCCGATGCTATATTCGCGGGTGTCGGGATGTTGGAAATGTTATCGGCGGGGATCAGACGGCTGAAACAATTGCGAGGTACGTACAAATATCACTATGCCTCCTCATCCGCTCCTCCGCTCGAATTATCGCATTCAGGAACCCGATTGACAATGTCACAGAGAGTCGCGGCAAACCGTTCATATGCCCATAATGGAATGGTGCAAGTCCGCTGCCTCCTCCCTATGTAACCTTTGTTTTGTCTTGCCCCAACAAGTATTTCAAGTGAGAGGACGTATTCGTGAAGGTCGACTAGGTCGTCACCTAGTGAAGACATCCCCAAGGAATGAGCCCTTATCCTGGCAGATGTCAAGTTATACAATGGTTGAATGGCGTGAGCGAGTTACGCCCTACCAGCAAGGTACGGAATTTCGTGAGCGCGTTTACCAGAAGGGGGCTGAAGTATTGGTAACGTACAGCAAAACTTGGCAACTTGAACGGGCACCTCAATTCCGGGGTGACCTAGGCAGCCATGTTGCTCCACCGTGTTCGGGGGATAACTTTCGAGACCGGTCGGGAACCTGGTCGGGAGTAATGAAAAGAATCGAGCAACGAAGAATTTATGATATAAATATTTTTCTGTATGCCAATCTGAACGATTGGGTGCCATGGCTTTTCAAGATCATTAAGAGCGGTTGCGGTCTTTCGGAAATGGTGTACTCGGCGAATGGAAGCCCCAGGACGCGTTCAATGGCGAGGCGTGCCAGCTCCTATTTCAGCTAGTTGTTGTCTCGCCATAATCAGCGACGAGAGGCTACAACTGAGGTAGCAACGACGTCACGGCCATTGCTGGAATCAGCGCGAGTTGCCTTCGCAGGAAAGTTTTCGGGTAACTATTCAGGCGCCTTCTGGACTGGTAGCAACCATTCATGTCGTTCGAAAATCAAAAGACTAGGCTGCCAGGGCCACCGCCGGCTGCCGACATTGATGCTATTAGTGCAACACAAGGCTAGTGGCGGTGTTAAATAATTTTAACGGGTTTTCTCTCACGGGTGATCCGTCATCTGACCGAGGGCGTGAAAATTTGACACGACCCCGCTCCGCATAAAGCAACTTGTTCGCTTGTCGTCCGATCAAGGTGGATTCGTTCTAAACGTCCATGTTACGCTCTGCTCTGCTCCTTGTCTGGTCCCTGGCTGCGCTTGCTGCCGCTCAAGGTAGCCCCCAGTGTCCCTCTGGCGAGATCCTTTGTTGCAGCAGCGTCCTGAGCGCGGTGAGTTACTTGCAACGCTCCTCGAATACTGATTCGACCCGCGGCGTGTACTCATGCAGGCGGAGGCCGTCTTAAGTCTCCCGGCCGAGATATCTGTTTCTGCCGCCGCCGACCTTGGGTTGGTTGGTTCGTCCTGCACGGGGCTCACTGTCATTGGACGCGGAAAGAGCTGCGCAACGAAACAGACACCTATGTGCTGTAGTAACGGCAACTACGTATGTCGCTCGTCTCGTCGTCCGGCC
>JBBPUA010000155.1:0-29196 GCA_038094355.1 Afroboletus lepidellus | reverse complement strand
ACCCTGTGAGCATAAGTCTAGTGCAGTCATCCTTGACATACAGTAAGCGGCTCGTCCTTTCCGCATGCAGAGGGCCAACGTACCGAGACTGACGCTGAACTGTCGTGACAAGGCGTAACGAAAGCGCTCGTCCGCGAATGGGCGGCGCCACCGCGGCAAAATTTTAGTTCACCCAGAATTCACTCAAACAGACAAAGATGCATGTGCGAGTCTGGCATTCATAGCAAAATGATCATGGTGTACAGACAAATGATGCCTAGGTAGTACGTAAAACATGGAATCAATCCCTGGCCTTGAGCGTTCCCAGGAACGCAGCCTTTTCTTCGAAAGTTTGGAAGGAACCATGCTATGCGACATATCAACTCAGCGATGCAAGAGGGAAAGGACACGTTACTTACGCCGAACTTGGACGATGTGTCGATGAACTTGAGGTCAATTTTCTCGAGGTCCCGGCGGGACGTGTGCGTCATCAATGATTTCCGGAGTGTGATGACACGCTTCTTGGTACCGGGGATCGAGCCCTTGAGCATCAAGAAGTCGTTTTTCACCACACCATAATGGGGGAAACCACCCATCGGTGTGATCGTCTTCTTTGTGATATCCGACTCGGTCGAGGCGTTAGTGTCCTCGTCGCCACGACCGATGCGGTAGATCTTCTTGTTGAGTTCGGTGCGGTGGTGATAGCCGTCTATACGCGCGATCAGCTCGATGCTTCCAATTCGAGGCCGTGAAGTGTACTCACTTTGACCGGCACGGGCCACAGAGAACATGACTTTCGAAGGGTGCCATGCACCAATACAGGCCACTTTGCGAAGACCCTTGTGAGTCTTGCGAGGCAGCTTCTTGGTGCCCCAACGGTGGGTGACGCCCTCGAAACCATGACCCTTGGTAACAGCGATGACATCGATGACCTCGTTTTGCTCAAACACGGTTTTGATGTCGACAGGCTTCTCGAACAGGCCGTGGGCAAACTCGACCTTGTCGGCGATAGAGCCACCGTTGACCTGAATTTCCATAAGGTGGGCTTTCTTCTGGCTGAGACCGGTCTTGCGGATCTGGGTGTGTGCAAGAACACGGACGACGGTGCAGTACTTGCGAATGCGCTCGAGCTCGCGAGCGGTAGACTTGCCACCATCCTCTGCGTGTTTCTTTGCGTAGCGGGTGAACGCCTTCTTCTTGGAACGGTACCAGTTCTTGTAGAAGCGACGTTTGACTTCGTCGGAAAGGTGGGACGCCCAGACGGTTGTGAGCGTACGGAGACCACGGGGAGTCTCGACGTAACCCACAACGCCGACGACGATCAATGGTGGAGTTTCGACGATTGTGACGGCCTCGACGATCTCGCGCTTGTGCATCTCTGCGAAGGGGGTGAGATAGGAGGAGAGGTGTACTGATTGGAAACCAACTGGAGCCCTGGCGATCGAGGTCGCGAACGACGTGCGTCATGCCGGCCTTGTAGCCCATGAAGGCGGTCAGGTGAACGGGTTTCTTGGGATCATCCTGATGGCGGGCATTTAGACGACTGAATCAAATACGTTATTGGACGAACCTTTGGGAAAGACTTGACCTTTCCGCGGTGGCGCGCGGCACGCTTGCGGGGGAGGAAACCAAGGGAGCCGTGACGAGGTGCTTCGTACTGGACGATACGGTCAGTAAGCTGAATTGTTGAGATCGGGGAGGATGTGAACCTTGCGGTGACTAGAAAACAAACAAGATGAACGACAAACGACGACGCTGGGAATGTGCACGCACCTCATCTCGAGCGTTGGGAAGCGTCGACGACAACGACGACGATGATGATCTTGGTCGGAGTTTGCCGGTGGCTGATGAACTGTATAGTACTTCCTGTTTTGAACAGCCCCTGTCTGTGCAACTCTCACGAGACCCATTTCTCCCATTCAGCGCAGGAGCCACCAGAACACGATCCGGACGCGTCGAGACGTGTAGCATGCGTGTGGGGGCGCGCAAGGGCGGCGAGGAGCGACGCCATGCCACGGACGCGATGATTGCCATAAACGCGCTCGGTCACGTTCTTCGTGGGACGTCACACCTCCCTACGCCACCACAGACGACCCTCCTCGCCAGCTCAAAACATGGCGCCCATCGATCCCACCGCCGAGGACGCCTCGTGCTCACCTGTCATAAAGCGCGCTACTATGGTCTACGGCAAGCAGGCGAACCGTCTCGTTGCCGTCGCTCCCGAAGACGAGCAGCTGTCCGAGTCTGGTCGCGTTCATCATGCGCTAGCAGCGCCCTCACGACGGCGCCCGTATTCGCCGGGTCCGTCTGTCGACGCGCCACGCAGTGAGCGTTCTTGCAGTCCTGGCGTGGCGGGATCCTTTCAATTCGGTTTCCGGCGTGACTTGGAGAAACTAGATGAAGAGTTCGACAACCGCAACGTGCAGTCCTGCAAGCCAGGCCCGTCTCCACGCAGGGAAGCCGTGCAGGCTAGGCCATCTCAATTCACAAACCTCCAGAGCGTCTCCATGGGTACTGTCCTTTCTCCTGCGCGCCGCTCCTCTGGAAACCATTCTTCTGCCTCGTTGCCTCCATCTCCGACCTCTTGTCACATCACTTCTTCTCAGGAACATCCACTCGTGTCTGTTCCTACGAGCCGGCATACGCGAAGAGTCTCAGACATAGGTCTCTCTGATTCAGAGGTCGAAGCACCAAGCAAATCATCTTCTGTTTCGCCTATTCGACACGCCATCACAACGCCTCACTCGCGTTCATCGCCCACACCACCTACTTCTGGCGAAAATTTGATGGCAGGCAAAAGGGGAAAGGGGAAAGGTCCCGCCCGTGACGTACTCCCGCTTGTCTTTAACGAAGAACGCTCCTCGACCGCTGAGCTTTCAATCAAAACAAAGAGAGGGAGGCCAAGGGAACCTTCAGTACGACTCAAGACAAAGGTACGCTCACATTCGTGCCCATTTGTGACTTTTCCAGTGCTGAATGTTGAGATGGCAGGCACCGACCAAGAAGGAATGTCGCGAGGCTGAGGTCGAATCCTCTCGGATTGCGGCTAATCGTCCCGTAGAAGTTACACGTACTCAAGAGCACAAGCATTCGATGGCTGCATTCCTTGCCACGATCCGGTAAGCATAGCGGTCTTGTCGATCGACTAATGGTTGTGCTTATTTTCCTCCTAGGCGGGATAGCATTGCGGCTCCAACTTCGGGTGCAGAGTTACCCTCAGACCCGATCGAGAAATTCTCATCTCCAAATGACCGCTCCATACGAGCGCTGCCTTTGAATAGTATCTCCGGCCCGCCTACAAGACTTTTGCGAGCCTCGACGCACGCAGGATCAAGTAATCGGCAACTTTCTGAAAGGACTAAAATACTCCCTCCAGCGGCAGGAGATTCTGATGATGAAATGCCGTCAGTGACCTCTATGATCCAAGCAAATGGAATGCGGCAGAAGTTGCAAACGATGAAGCGGGTCGCCTTGCAACATGCAGACACAAACGAAACTTTTGACATCAACAGCGACGACGACGACTTGTTGATCGTCGAAGACGACATGCATGTCGTTGCTGACGAAGAAGCTGCGCAACGGAAACTAGATAAGGCCCATGGTAGCCCAGTCAAGGATTTGGCCACGTTACGGAGAATCAAACACCCTAGTGTTCGCCCCGTTGCAGTGTCTCCTCACAAGCTTTCGAGACAGGAATTACAGGAGTATGCCAAACCATCCTTTGCACGCAAGGTAAAAGGGTCCAGGGGACAGCAGCTCACTAAGAAGCAACTGGATCAGTCAATGATAACGCGACACAATGAAGCGCAATTGGAGTCAATCAAACTGCAGGAAGAAGCGTGGATCAAAGGAGGTGGCAAGTTGTTACGGGAGAGTGGTGAAGCTGGAGAAAACTCGCTTTCACAGCAGCTTGGGGTGTATGCTGCGTTGGGCCTCAAGGCTGCAGAGGTCGGCGGTGTAGTCGAGGACGACGAGAGCGACGACGAGAGTGACGAAGATTATACCCCAGATCTACCGGGATCAGCAAGCCCTGAACCTATGGATGAGGACGAAGGTCGCCAAGGTCGGGAGGACACTATGGAGATCCCACGAGCTCCACCGTCACAAGAAGAGGAGGAAGAGGAAGTTCCTGTACCTTTGAGACGCTACAAGTCTGGCCAGCGACATCCTCGCGTTGTCGTGGGTTCTGATGATGAAGAGGGACGACCAAATCATCGTGGTCTGCCCAGCCTGCAGAGGGACTCGATGGAGTCTCAGACCGAGGACGAAAATGACAAGGAAAACAGCGCGGGTTTGATGTATGATCGCAGCGAAGACAAGGAAAATAAGGCTGTCGTGCGCCACGAGCCGTCATCTTCAGATATAACATTTGGCTCGAGACTAGGATCCCTGCATAGCGTCGAGGGTAGCAGCCGAAGGAGGAGTGTCTCCCCTGCTTCGACCAATGACCTCAACGGTCCTACAAGTTCACCGAAGGGAGATGTCAGAGCGCCACTGAAAGATATCTCGAAAGACGAGGATGACCTTTTTTCATCTTCCCCTCCCTTTAATTCTCCATTCACAGAAGGCCTGTTGAATAACGCAGCGTTATCTCCACCCCGTCTCTCTACGTCGACGATTAGCCTTGGATCGCCACCGGTTTTGCGAAGTGAGCGCATACGCCAAATATCTCGTTTTTCCCTGGATTCGGAGAATGATGAAAATGACCCATCCGGATTCAAGCCGCCGCAACCTTCCTTTCTGGAAAGGTTGCACAGTCAAGTCAGCCCTGAACCTTCGTTGGTTCCCATCAATCCCCTTCCAAATGGCGGTTTGTCACAACTGTTTTCTGTAAGTTATTTCCAGCTTCGTCAGCCACGCTCTTTTACTTATTAATTCATGCGCCCAACTAGGCTGAGGATCGGAGCTGGACAAAGCCAGTCGACAAGGCAGCAAACGACGACTTGTCGTTAACGCTTGATGTTGGACTGAAGCCCGCTCTTGAAGTTAGCGAGACTCTAAGGCAGAAAGCCGAAACTATATTTGAGAAAGAGCAAGAATACATTATTGCGTCTGCCGTTCAAAAAGACAGACCGAAAGAACAACTCTATGTCAATGATCACGGGTATGAGTGGTTCTTTGGGGTACTTCAACCGTCTAATTGCTCTGTGATTACTACCAGGTTTCTTACACAAACTCGTCCCGAAGGCCCAAATTCTCAGGCGTATCATATGACGCCATCCCAGGCCTCCAAGTTCATTGGAACTCAGGTCCAGCCTATGCAAACACAACCCTCGAGCGTTCGGGCACCTCTCCGCACGCTATCGTTTACAGTTTCTCAGGAGGTATCACCGGAGTTACCATTGAGGCGCTTACGCAAACGTAGCCCCTCGCCATTGGAACGGAGGTCTCGCGGTCTGAGTAGCAATCCAAACACCAAACCGAATGCGTTTAATATTCTCGGTAAAGTCCCGAAATCACCGTCCAAGGCACAAAAACAGAAGATTGGAACGTCTGAGTTCTTGGCAGTGGAAGCCGAAGAATCAGACGAGGACGATATGTTTGGCTTTGGTGGTCCAAAGAAAGATGACCAAGAAGAAGAGGAAGATAATGACCAAGACAAGGTCGCCGAGGGACTCGTGGATGACGCGGCCATGGATGCCGAAACTGAGGCTGCAGACCTTGTGATAGAGAAACACAGGTAAGTTGGGTATTTCCTATCTTTGCCTGTTTGGTAACGAGGTTTTCCGTGTAGGGAACATGTAGAGGAAGACGACCAGCGACTCCAGAAACTGCATCAAGACGCCGTTGAGGGCAAGTTCCGGATCAAGCGCCGTGGTCTAGAAGTCGGCTTCGAAGATGATAGTGATGAAGATGACGACGAAGCGCGTCGTATTCGTCAACGGATACACAAAAAACGAAAGATCGAAGGCGATAGCCTAGAAGCTCTGGGTCAGTGGCTGGTTGCGAAAATGTTATGCGTAACTGACGCGGATTTCCAGGGCAAAGTGAAGAAACAAGGGCATTCTACAATACATATCACCAAGACCTTATCGACGAAGATGACGAGTTCGGACATTTGAGAGAGGACGTTGCAATGCATGTGGACGATGATGACGTCCAAGCTGCAGAGCCTGAGAAGCAAGAAACGGTGTCTGTGGACGAAATTCGGCAACGCGTGCGCGAGGCGGCGCAAAATAATCTTGTTGGTGCGAATTCCGCATTCCCCGGACGTCTCTAATCCGCTGTCACAGGAAGTCGCAGTGTTGGACCCCGAGGATACCAGTTGGATTGACAGGTCCATGTTGGATGACACCGACGACGCGGTCCGCGTAAAGGTGGTGAACCATCAACGGAGTAAACACACAACTCGTCATCCGAATGCTGGTCAGATGGACTTCGACACAGATGTACGTCCGTCCTTGCAAAATATTTTCACGTGGTCTCACGGCAGTCTGCCAGCGACCTAAGCGATACGGAGAGGACGAGCGAGAACGCAATCAACTAACGTCCTGGGCCAAAAATCAGAACCATCGGTACCAGGGCACAGGACGATCGGGCAATGGGACTGCCGTTACTGGCCATGCCAAAGTCAAGAGTGGAGGTGGATCATTGAGGTCAGCACAGTCATCGAATGCAGCGAGTGTCGTTGAGGCACACAAGACGAAGAAGTCGTCGAGTTTATTGTCTATGGTATCTAACAGGGCAGGCAAATTTAAATAGATGATACTTTTTCTGCGAATAGCAGTTCCTTATTTTTGTACTGGTGTTTTGTATTCTTCAGACTTCTCCATCATAACCCACACAAGACCCCTACTAGTAAAGAATCCAAATAGGCACAGTGCAACAAGATGGAGCAATCGACAACAAGATGCACGCTCGGGGGAAGGGGAAATTTCTAGGGAAAGTAGGGGTATCATGAATACCCGAGTGTGCTGGTATAGTTCGAACGTTTAAATAGGTTTCTCGTAGCGTTCAGGTATAAACTGATAATTAATGGTTTTGTTTGCTCATCAAGGGTCTGCCGAAGCGAACCCAGGTGGTGCGGGGCCGCGCAGGTTGAACGAGCGTAAAGTTTCGTGACTGACGTGCGGACATCGGACTTCTGCGTTTACGTGCACTGGTCTGCATCTAGAAAACTATGGGTACCTCTCAGAGATATAGCAGACACGATGCAAACACACCTTGTGTCTCAGCATGATCAATTTTGCCATGCATGCTGGTGGACCGCCCTCTCGGACCGGATTTCCTACACGATGGTAAGGCCCGCCGATCTAGGGGAAAAGAGGGACCACGAACGCGATGCGACCAATGCAAGTCCAGCTTCATGCGCATCGAGGGCGTCGCTCCCCTCCATGATCGACTTTCTCACCGCTGGGGAAAAGAGACATAGCAGCAAGAAGGCGGAAAGGAAGGATATGAAGAACGCAACGAGCATGAGGATTATACGTCAAGGAGGCGGCGCGAGGCACGCGGAGAGGCCCTTGGCGTGGCACGGCGTGAGGGAGGCGAAGAGGCGGGGAGTAGTGGGCGTATGTAAAACATTGTTTGCCGCAATCCTTTGATGCTTAGTCAGCAATGGTTAACGGGATCGCCTGCCATCCAGCCACAGGCCAATGTCCCAGTTTCTGTCCACTGCAGTCATATCAGCGGTGGGACTCACCTGCAGGGCCTTTCTTAATTCCGGCCTTTGTTCCATTACCGTCAGCAATTTACCCGTCCTCTTGGACGCGCTTCGGAGCGAACGCAGACGTGGTCCGGGGCTAGTGACAGGTATGTGTTCCAGCGTCGCGTCAATCTCAACCGTTGTAACCTCAGCCACAGTATCCAACCATTTGTCCACGTCCGTTCGCGTCTCTTTTGTCAGTATTCTGCTCCTTACCTCGATGGCTAGCCTCGACGATCCCCTGACCTGGGGTATATTGCCATTCGAATACTTCACCAAGCCGCACAGTAGACGATGGGTTTTGGGTGCCTCAGACATCATGTTCACCAATCCGTCAGTGTTCAGAGATTATCCTCCTCCTTGTTGAACTCCCTCCTCGGTCAGAAAGTCTCTTCTCCGCTTTCTTTCGTCATGGTCAAGTAATAGAAACGTTCCGAGGGCGCGGTATCTGGCAGCCCGCTCTCGATATGGCCATCGAAAAGCTGAACCAAGGTCACTGGGTCCGTCTTTCTCGCTTCTGTATCCGCTATTCATATCAAACTCATTTCAGCTGCACATGTTTGCTGAGGGAAAGGTACATCAACCTGCTGAGTACCCACAGGTTGATGGTGCCGCACATTTGCCACGGTTTAAATGGGGCGTGTACGTGCTCTCTATCGCACAGTGCGACGCGTTCACATTATGACACGCCTCTATCAGTGGCCGGATCATCATGGAGACTGATGTCCCACCCCTCATAATTCCCGTGTGGCTCACGGGTAAGAATAACCCCGGTTATTATGGCCCATACCCGACCATGCATACACAGGCTTCGATAAACTGATGCCACTGCACCGCCCGTTCCCGTACAAGTACTGCCCAAAGTTGGGTGTCCAACTCGGCGTCACGTTCGGCAACCCGATACCACCTGAAGAGTTTACGGTCGCACTGAATGGTCTCAACAGGCTGAAGCACCCCCCTCCGTCATGTGACATAGAGAAATGCCATGTCGGGGAATCGAGTGTATCAGGGTTTTGCAGTAGCTCACATGCGAAAGGGCGGATGAAAGCCGCAATGGTCCAAACAGGTGAAGGTCCCCTCGTCGAGTATCAGGGTGCTGAACGACGCGCACGGATGGACGCCATTCGGAGCGAGGTTACGGCAATCGTCCAGCGTGCCGTTGAGGATCTGGGGAGGAAAGTGTCAGGTAACACACTCAACCTTCCTGTACTTCGTCAGACCGGGAAGAGTGGGGATCGTCATGTCAACTAGACGTACCTTACTCGTGCCCAAATAGCAGGCATTGAAATTATCCCCAATTAACACCGTGACGTGGACATGAAGAGCATATGCCGCTGATGCCTCACCGATTCAAAACGAGATCACTGGACGAGCGTGAAGAGATTGGACAACCGACACGTATTGCGTAGTATGCTAGTGCTTACATTGTGTTAGCGGTACTGTTGACTGAAGGCAGTGTCCGAAAAGAGCATCGTGTGGACTCAGTATGTACGCTAAGATACGAGATTATCCATTACCGAACCGAAAGAAGTATTCAGGATTCCCATCGTCCCATCATTGCAGGTCATGAATCTAAGCGCCGTGCGCATTAGCTACGCTGTAGCGGGTTGAATCGTCAGACTCTGTCAAACGAATGAGAAGGGAGATACGAACAACTGTTCATCGTCCCCGTCAGTATGGTCCTTGATACGGTAATGAATCATCGGAAGAGCGAAAACCACTCCGGCAGCACACAAAACCCATGTAGAGATGAATATGCTGGAGTAGCTATGGAGTGACCGCGCGTTAATCGTACTCCAATCATCACGACCGAAAACACTCACGACGACGTGACAGCGTCCGCATGCCACACACCAGCAGCACCGGCGGATTGCAGTCCTTTGTCTGCGAATGGTGAATTCTGGCTCTAATTCACAACAACGAGAACGACTTACAGAACCCTGTGAACACAGCAAGCTTTGCCAAATCGTTCGACATAGCTCCCAATAGCCAATACACGAATGTCTGCCACATAGCATCCAGGAGGCCGCAGAAAATGTACAACCAGGCGTGTGCTGCATAGGCAGAGTCACTAAAGTCCATCCTTGCGCTCAGAGCAGCAATAGAAGCTCGCGTGTAATTCCTGCATCCTCCTTAAGTGAGGATATCCTATGATTGAAGAGGGGAAGACGCACTTTTGATACGTATAAGCCCACGCGTGAGTAGCAAAGACCATCACCGTTACGATGACCCAACCAGCAAACGCACGGGTCCGGCGCCTGAACTGCGAGCGATCGAGTACACAGTACCCAAGGAACAAGGATCCGAATATCTGTGCTGCCCAGTATATGAACGCGTTGAGACTACGTGTACGAATGTTGAAAAGTGCAGCGTTGTAATCGTTTTGCTCTAATTGTTTCGATGCACTCAGTTTCAGCAAGCAGATGTCGAGATAAAGCACTTACGCCATGTGTAGAAGTAATTGCTTGCAACAAACATAGGGAACAGTAAAACGATTGTAGGATCAGTCTTGAGAGCAACGTAAAGGCTGTAGAATTCTGTTTTCCAAGATGGATGACGAGGTAAGACGACCCTCGTGCCATCCGTCCGAACAATCTTCTTGGGGTCAGCCATCAGCGGAGCCAGGGATACTCCGATGAGGGTCAGAATCAAAAAGCCGATCTAACATGCGCGAAACTCAGCGTGATCTCTTAAGAGAGGTGATGCTCACTCACATAGGTGCCATTGCCGACTCCACGTACAATTCTCAGACCGATTATGACAGCATTCATGTATAAAACTCACCTGTGTTGGTCTGATATAACACTCAGCGATGAAGATCCACATGAGTAGCTGAGTCACACACTTTATTGTTAAAATTGGTCCCCAATGCAACTGCAGAACCGATCACGGCCCCCAGGTTGAATATTGCCCAGAAAATCCCAATGAAGAGGCCCTTTTGTGCCTCCGTTGGATAAGCCATCATCATAGAACCCTGTGCAGTCCATAGCAACCCTGCACACAATCCAAGAAAGGCTCCCGCCACGACGACGAAGTCATATGCATTAGGATGAATATTATCTGTCCTGTAAACAGAGGCGTGAGTGTTGGTGTCGACGTGGTTACAGGGTAACACCGTACAAAAAGGAAGCAATATACAGGGAGTATCCGAGCGTTCCAATGAACAAAGTCAGTCGAGGACCAAGTACATTGTTGAACGTTGAGTCAATCACTAGATCATTATGGAAGAATGACACAGACCCGGAAAAGAATGCACAGAATGCAAAGATAGCATAAGTGGCGGTAGCGGCGTTGGACTGAGCCGCTGTGTTGACTTGACCGCCTCCGCCAATCCCCCCAAGGGCATTGAACATCCCGGGACACATGAAACAGACAAACCCCAGCATCACTACCTGGAAGTAAGGGCTGTAGTAGAATCCTTTCAGTCCTGTGGGGCGTTCGAAGATCTCCTCACGCTGGGAGCTGGAGTCTTCGCTCCCAGTTTCGAGCGTCTTTTCGTGGACGATGCCTGCCATGAGAACGGAGGGAATGCGGTCACGAAGGCTCTGTCGCCTCTTGGGAGTACTTATAGGTCTGCCATAATCAAACACCAGGGGAAAATTAACAACCATGCGAGTTTGACAACCTCAATCCTTGATGCGATCTTACATAAAAATATCCCTGCGGGGAATACTCGCCTGCGGCGAACCAACCAACGGATCAATATCGGGGTTCACGTGATACGTACAGTTCGAGGCGAGCTGCGCTAGCGACGCGCTCGGGTTGTAGAACACTGGCAGGAAAGACGAGCAGTAGCCATTGGACTCTGAGCGCTGAGCGGAGATGTTATACGCACGTGGGTATGGTTTGCGGTCATGAGGTGTGTGGGCACAAGGCGAGCTTCTCCACGTCTATCAAGATAAGCGAGATACAAATGTAGATGGAACAGCCCGTTCTCTTCGCGGCTGAGGTGACACGCGGTCCAGGCGCGGAGTCGTGGGCTCGAGGTCCAATCATACAGCGACATGTATCGCAAGCCCCGGACCATTTTGTTAACTCACACATGGTTGCTATGTATTCCGACTGCTTCGCACCTGGGACTTTATTCCATTTTTCACCACAACGAACGTGTACAGTCCGACAATGCCCAAGGGAGGACATACATACCGAGTCTCATAGGTGTTCATCGATCATATCCACCACTCGATGCACGGATTGATCTAGCCCACCTCAGATCCGCCTCAGTATGTTACTATTACAATCCGCATAGCTTGAATAAGACCAAACTGGCAACTCGTCCGACACTAACTTACAGTTAGATCAACTACGACACCAGCGATGTTTGCTGAACCAACCAGAAAAAGCCTCGTACATCGTTCGTCCAATAATTGACACTAGCTCACTTGCCGCGGGGTTGTTTGAAACAAAGGGCTTTGGACAACAGATGTCAACAGAGTACAATAATGACCATAGTCGTCTTTTCTAGCGAGCGAACAGGCCTTCAGTAAGGCGTTGTGTTGGCGCTCGTGCCCGCTATTCTTTCAACCGACCAACAACATGGTCATGAATGTCATCGACAGGGTCAATAGTTATCTAGGGAAATGGTCAAAGAGCGGAGAAACTGAATGGTACGTTCGGTACACTCTTATGTGGCATTTTCACTCCAATAGTCTCGTCTACAGTCGAAAGTTTCTTCTTCCAGCTCATCTAAACCCCACGGACCGGGCCAGCGCAGATATGCTCACAACCGCATATCATACCTTGCTGTTTTCTGCTTTGAAGACTTGGGCTCCAAGCACCTTGTTGACGCCGCAAAGCTTCGTCGAATTCGTTCGTTCAGTCCTGGTCTCTTTGCCTTCTTCGTCTGTGCAACCTAGGCCCACACAAAGCGGCACCGTTTTCGGAGAATTACTTGTTGACATCGTTTGGTCCCTTGACGCACAGCTAGATGAAGCTGTGACGGATGCCAAGGCCACCATCACAAATGTAGAGCAGGTAGCTGCCACTAGTAACTTGCATAAGGCAGCAGCAACAAAGCAGATTGCTGAACAAGACAAGGGACTTCTCGTCGATATTGTGAAGAAACTCCTGGTGAGCATCAGTTAATATTTGGGGTGTACTGAGTCCAACCTTCCATGCAGTTTGCTGGAATTATCGACGTAGCTGTATGCCGGGAGCGCCTTGATTTGACTCTTCTTGCCAACATAGGACTTGTGTTGGACAGGTCGTCATTTGACAAGAAGGAGATTAGGACAAGAACTGGTCTCCTGTGAGTTTCTCGTGATTGTTTTTTTGCGCAGGTTAACATTGGCGACCGGTCTGCAGTTACAAGCAAAACAAGTTCAACCTCCTCCGAGAGCAGTCCGAAGGCTACAGTAAACTATGCGTGGAGGTTATGTGCTCTTTAGGCCCTTCGCATTCTCCACAGGACGGCAGACCCATCGAGAGCGCAGCATCCATAGAGGAACGTTCACGACTGGTATGGGACAAGATAATGGGTCTTATCGGATATTTCGACCTCGATCCCAATCGTGCCCTTGACATTATCCTCGATGTTCTGACCGTCAACATTGCCACTCATTACAGTTTCTTCCTCTCCCTTCTGTCGTTCTCCCCATGGGCTAGTTCGATAAGGCGTTCTATGGTTGGCAAGCACGACGTGTGCGTGCCGCCTGCCCCGCCATCCGACCAATATCAAGGGAAATCGCTTGACGAGGTTCTCGGAATTGCCGAAACTTTATCTCTAGACCACAAAGGGTTGGATTCAGTTCCAAGCAGCCCTGAATCGCGGGTACTCGCTCAAGTCCTTGGCTTCAAGTTTGCCTATTATCAGGTTTGTTGTGTGCTTCATATATATCTTTCTCTTCTGATCTAGCGTAGAGTCCAGATGCTTATGAACCATCTCCAAAAGGCTTGTTCCTTGCCGCTGCTATATTAATACGGGAAGGGTTTGTTTCGCTTGAGGAGTTGTATCCCCACGTGCGTTGACTTTATTGTATGGTGGACATGATTTCATACCAAACATTCAGCTGTCACCTTCTGATGAAGATATGGACTCGTACCATAAAGATTATCTAGATCAGGTTCAGCAAAGGATCGCAGATTCCAAGACATCGCAGCTGGCTATGGCAGCTCCCCTTGAGTCGACGAACATTGGCCCCAAAGCGCGTTCAGAACCTAGCGAGGAAGTCAAAAAGGCCCAGGATTGGAAGCCTCCCAACCAGAAGGCAACTCTCGTCAATGCGTTACTTTCTGTCGGCGCTTTACGTCCTGCATTTGCGATCCTGAGCAAATTTCCGTGGTTTGTAGACGCACATGTCGAACTCGCCGATCTGGTACTCCGCATTCTCAGGCATTCTGTTGCGCCGCTCTACGACGCGACTTTCGTGCTCAAAGAACGGAATCCCAGCTTTACTCAGCCTCGTGCTCGATACGGATCTGCTGGTGTCCTCCTTACGCCCGTACGCAAGTTCCAACTGACGTTGATTGCACCGACACCTCCAAGCACAGCTACTACGGAGTTCATGTTCTTCTTCCCTGATTGGCCTGAAAGGATACCACTTTCAACGACATTCGAAGATCTGGCTGACGTCATCGAGCCTCTTATGAGCTTTGTTGGCCTTCACATAGCGCGCGATCCGTTGTTCGTTTCTAAAATTACGCGTCTAGGGAGGTCGCAATTAATGTCCACGGTGAGTCCGAATCCTTCGCAGATAGTTGGCGCATTTATTTTTCCTGCAGGCTCCTCTTGATCCGCTCACTAAGAGGCCTACGGGGGAGCCAGACCCCTCAAATCCTGTTCGGTTCTTCTGGTTCAAGCTTCTGCGGTTATACTTACTCCCTTCCTTGTCCCTCATTCGGGGAAATGCTGTTTGCACTGTTGAAATCTGGAACATCGTCCGGCAATACGAAACAACAGCTAGGTGGAAACTTTATGGGGAGTGGAAGACAAGCACATACAATTCGCACCCAGAACTTCGCATACGCCAAGTCCAAGCCGATCGGGAATCAAAAGGGATATTGCGTCGCTTGTCGCACCAGACTATCGACACGCTTTCTGGCACCGTCGCAAAATTAGCTCATTCCAATCCCTGCATTTTCTTCACCAACGCAGTCAATCAAATCATGGCATATGACAATCTCGCGAGCGTTGTGATTCAGGCACTTCGATATGTGACCAACATGGGGTTTGATGTACTGGTCTACATCATTCTCGACGCACTCTCTAATCCTTATAAGAACCGGGTGAAGGATGACGGCGTGAATATCTCAGATTGGCTGCAAAGTGCGTCTGGTTAACGGTTTCATTGCAATTTTATTGACAGCAGCAGGTCTTGCGTCATTCACTGGCATGCTCTTCCGTCGATACAGTGCAGATTTATCCCCACTCTTGAAATACGTCGTCCATCAACTATACAATGGCCAGACAACAGAAATAGTGGTTCTTCGCGAGCTAATTTGGAAAATGGCTGGCATTGAGCCTCTCCCAAGTCTCTCGGACTCGCAAATTACTGCGATGGCCGGTGGTCCGGCGCTACGCATCGAAGCAATCGCTTCCACGACTCGAGGTGCTCGTCAGGACCCTGGTGATGCAATACTGAAGGGCCCTCATCGACTGGGAAAGTGCCTACTGGAGACATCTTTGGCATTGCCTCTCCTTGTTCAGGTTGCGCAACAGCGTCAGTCTTGCGTCTTCAAGGCTCCAGACACCCATCTTAAGTCCCTCGCGAGTCTGTTCGATACCGTAGGTTGTGCGTCATGTCGTGCTCGCATCTGGTCTCAAAATCGCTTGTCCAATTCAGACCCATGGAGTGCTGCTGCAGTACCTGGAACTTCTCACTTCTGCGGCTGTCGTGCCCCCTGAAGACTACTCTCAAAGAATCCTTCCTTCTCTGGCCGACCTTGGGGACTTGTATGGGGTTTCTGCTCCTATATGCATGCAAATTATTCGTCCGATGCTCAATGACATCCTTTTGGTAAACGTTTACGTATCCTTAGCTGGCTGAATACTGACAGGATTCGTAGAAAACGGCTTTGTCAGTGCAAGAGAAGGAACGCGTCGCTAATGAAGAAGCCGAGAAGCGTTTGAAGGCTCGACTGTCAGCAAAACGTGATCCGTCCGCATCTGCATCGCGCATGGAGTCGCCGAGTGGTGCAAACACGCCTCGAGATAGCTCTGAACAAAAGCCTCCATTGGCGGAGAGCAATGAAGATAATGCGATGGATGTCGAATCGGATACAACCAACCCGGTTACAGAGGTTTGCATACCGAGTTTGATCAAAATTCTTAACGCATTGATCGTCCCTATTCTTAGAGCCCTTGGATACCTGAACTGGAGGCGCTTTTCGACGATGTACGGAAGATTGCGAAAAGCAGCGCAATTGATGTGATTGGGTAAGTGCTACTTATTGGATTAGAACTTTGAATTAAACAAAACCACGTTAAGCCCTGGTTTCTACCTGACATTCTGGCAATTGTCAATGTACGATCTCTCCCCGCCAGCAGCGAGGTATGACGAGGAGGGAGCTGCGTTACGTAGCCTCAGTCGACAAGAAGATACTAAATACAATCAGGCCGACCGTTCTTCAGATCGCGCAAAGAGGCTCACGGCAAGCTCACATAGGGCAAGACGTGATCAATGTAATGCGTTCGTCAACACGCTGGCACAGGAATTCAAGGAGCAGACAGCTTCGAGGGTTTTCACCTTGAGACGATTGGCACGAGAGAAGCAGCATTGGTTTGCCCATGGTGGGTTTGCACCATCTTCAGTGATTTTTGAGTGACGTATCTGCGTTGAAGTCGAACACCGTTATGCTGTTTTGGCATCTGCCATTATCGAACACTGCATCCAACCGCGCTGCTTGTTATCACCAATGGATGCTGACTATTGTGCACAAATTATTAAAGTCGTGCATACGCAGGGAACGCTGGGCTTCCCAACTTTAATGTGTTATGACAAAGTTAGCATCGACGTTTGCATAAGACTATTCACTAACGGCTTCAATACAGGTGCTCGGAGATCACATGAAAACGGTGATATTCTCATGTAGCGAGTATGAAGCAAAGAACTATGGTATGTAACTCCAGATTATTGTCGTATAATGGTTTGTGAAATATATTGTCGGATGACAGGGCGCTTCTTGTTAGGCATTCTTACGGACCTATGGAAATGGGCACAAGACGAGCAGCTCTTTGCTCAGGACAATCGCACTAAAATTGGCGGAAAGACTGTTTTTCTTCCTGGCTTCCAACCGCGTTGGACCAACAAGGACCTTATGAACGTTTCAGCGGACGACTTGTTGCCATGGTCTGGCTTTAAACAGATCCTGCGCAAATGGCACAGAAAACTGGGCAGAGTGGGTGCTCTAGCACAGACAAGATTAGTGAACTCACGGATCTTCAAAGAGTCTCTGCAGTTGCATCGAAACCGGAGAATTCATGCACGTTTACAATGCCATCATTGTCCTGAAGGAAATTCTTCCCGTCTTTCCCCTAGCTACTGTTGGTGAATATGGGCCGGTTATCGACGCCATGATTGATAAGCTAGTTGAAGGGGAGGAACGAGGTGACCTTAAGATACTGAGCAAGGCGTGAGTAGGCCTTCCTTTACCCACTTGGCGTCCTCTGATGTCATTACAGCTACTCTGCCGCTTTGAAGAAGCGTGAGCCTCAGTGGACAGTCCCACGACCAACTCCTCCCAAGGTAACAAGGTTTTACATGACGTTTCCTCTGCTCAATCATTTTACAGGTGAACGGTGGTGCTATGCCCTCACAGATGTCTGACAAATCGCGTTCTGCGCAACCACCGAACGGTTCTGGTCCCATGACGACCGACACTCGACGTGAAATCAGCGGAGTGTCAGGCGTACCATCGGCTCCGAGAGCTCAGTCAGCAAGTAACGCGCCTCAGACCAGTGATGAGCGACCATCTACACCAGCAAATTTGACGAAACTGGCCATAGAAAGGTGCGGAAATCACTGGTACACATGACTAGTTCTCAATGACAACTGCAATCAGCATTCCCAGACCTGAGAAAGTGAAGCGAGTTAGACCTGAAAAGGGGAGCGAATCACCAGCGCCGGAGGTTGAGAACAAGTTGAAATCAGATGCCATGGATGTTGACGTTGGTCTAAAGGAGGGAAGAACTCACTCACAACAAGAATCGGGCTCATCACGGTTTGGGGCTCGACAGCATTCTGCTTCTGTTCAAAGCTCGTTACCTCCAATGCCTGTTGATATTCGGGCTCCGGTTCCTATCAGAGAAGCTCCCAAATCTGTTCGGTCAGCCCTCAGTCCACGAGAACTCCCTCTATCTCCAAGGCCGAGGATTGAAGATAGCCAAATACCAGAGGCCATGCCACCACCGACAGCCCCTAGTCAAACGCTTTCGGCCCAAGAGCTCCGCGAAACAGCCAAGCAAACTATCGGTCATCGCGCATCAGAGAAGTCTGATGATCGGCGACCGATGGGCGATGCCCGCAGCCAGCCAGGTTCTGGAGCGCCGTCTCCATTACCACGCCGCCGTACCCCGTCCCCTGGCACCAGGAACCATAGCGTGGAGAGTCGAGCGAGCGGCGAACGCCGTTCTGACCGCGGAGCTGACGTTGACCACGGGAATGGGAGGCCTTCGGATAGGGATGCTCGACACGAGTTGCGACTGTCCCGCAAAGAAGGCAGTGCTACTCACGCTCCTCGAGGCGAAAGGCTCTCGAACCATCGCACCTCAACTCGCGAGAGTGACCGGGATAGGGAGAGCGACCGGGAACGTGACCGAGACCGTGGTCGGGATAGACATGGAGAACGTGAGCGTGATAGAGAGCGTGACAAGGAGCGCGACAGAGAGCGGGAAAAGGAGAAGGATAGGGATCGTCGCGACAGAGATAGAGAACGCGACAGAGACAGGGACAGGGATCGCCACCGTCGTGATGACAAGGATCGCGATCGTGAGTCGCGCAAGGACCGAGACAGGTCGAGTCAAGCTTTATTACCTCCCGTCTCTGCTACCACACCAGAGCCCCGACCTCCCACTCGGCCAGACCCTACTCGACACCGTCCCACTGCTCCGGTTGGCGACGATGCACTTGGCAAAAGACGACGCCTTGCCGATGATGACGTCAGTGACAACTCTTGGTCAACGTAATTTGCTAACCTGCTGACAGGTTGACCGCACCTCTAAGCGTAGCTCTCGCAAGGACAGCCATAGAGAGGAGCGTGGCCGCCGCTCTGAGAAGGAAAGCCACGATCGCCCGCGGGATTCTGACAGGCATCGACCGGAACCACAGACGACTGAAGGAGACCCTCGCCCTATCGACAAGGTAGTTTGATTCAGTCACAAATAGGAACGTACTTATGATATTACCCAACAGCCCAGCGAGAAACGAGTCCCCGACGGCCCAAAGACTTTGCCTCCAACCACTCCGTCAGCCCCCAGGGCGATGTCGTCGGTGGATGGTCCCAGGGGTGGTGCCAAGGTTGATTCTGGTGCCGGCCGTGGCGGTGATTGGAAAGGCCAACAACGTGATCATGGACCACACGCATACCCGGTCCCCCCACCGAGTGGCACACCGGACACAGGGTCCAGTTTGCGCGCCAGAATAGGCGAGAAAGAGGCTGCTCGGTCCGCTCCCCAGGCACCGACGGCATCTTACCGGCCCGATGCCCTGTCAAAGGAGGACGAGCGTGACAGCAGGAAACGGACCGCCACTGGTGAGTAGTCGCTCGCTTGCCTCTAGCTTGAGCGGCATCTCACTTCCGCCTAGATCGGGACAAGGATGTCGGGGAGACTAACGGCATTCCGGGAGGTGATCTGTCGTCGCAGCCTCCGAAACGACCAAGAATTATTCGCAACCGTTACCATCACGGACTGGCTAAGAGGACTCTCCCCATTGACCCCCAGGCTGGGGATAAATCACGATCGATGAGAAAGGATTAATTATCCTTTTAGATGAGATGCTATCGATGTACATTGCTACACTCTCCACTAAATCGACGTGAAGTTGGGGCTCTAAATACATTACTAAATTAGTAATAATGATGGCTCCGAGTTGAATCAGATTATACGAGTTGAATCGTAGGGTAGTCGAGGGTATGTTCACTTCTTTATGAGAGTGAGAAACTCCTCGCGGGTTTTTTGCTGCGCCCGGAAAATTCCCAACATACAGGAAGTTACTGTTATGGAGCCCGGTTTTTGAACACCACGCATGGTCATACACATATGACTACCAGGAGTAGGACATTGAGTGGACTGAACATCAGTAAGCTGTACAGTACTCACGTGGCCTCCATTACGACCGCAACACCACGAGGCTTGATTGCCTCTTGAACTGCAATTGCGATCTGTTTCGTCAGCCGCTCCTGAACCTGAAGACGGCGGCTGAATGTTTCGGCGATTCGCGCGAGTTTGGAAAGGCCCAGCACGAGTTGATTGGGAATGTAAGCTATGGCAACCTAAGAATAGTTGATCGTGGGTGACGCGGAACTTGGGACGCTACCCACCTTTCCTGTGAACGGAACTAGATGATGTTCACACAGGCTAGAGATATCGATGTCACGGACCAAAATCATTTCATCATGGTCTTCCGCGAATATGGCATCGTTGATGACGTCTGAAGGACATGCAGGGTTGAATTTACGGAAAGGGATGCAGGCCCACCTGCCAAGCGTTCCTCGTATCCTCGGGTCATCCACATGATGGCTTGTGCATACCGTTCGGGAGTTTTCAGAAGTCCTTCTCGGTCAGGATCTTCACCAATACATTCCAAAATGGTGCGGACCGCAGAGGCCATCCGCTTCTCGCAGGCGGCGCGCTCTTGTGGAGTGGCGTTGAGACGGGAGACGGTGGACTTGGCTAAAGTGAGTTGTGAGGATGGGGCATGAGGCGGACTGTGGACAGACGGTACCTGGCCAACCAAGGCCGTTCGGGTCAGGAAGTGGGCTCCCCCTCTCAGCAGTGTCCGTAAGTGGTGTGGATACGCCTGAGGGTGGGCGGAAGCCATAACCCTCGCGGACATGAGGCCAGGGTGGACGTACAGAAACTTGCTGGGGCGAGTCGGTGGCTTCGTCCGGTTCGCCTCGGAGGCTGTCGCTGGAGACCTGGGCTTGGGCGTGCAGCTCGAGGGGGTCCAACAAGGGCCCTCCGGACGAGAGCAACATGGTGGGTAGCACAGAAAACGACACGGGGAATTTTTTGATCCCTGGGGAAGAGATTGCCGGGGAGGACCTGAAGTGGGGTAGGCCCAAAAATGGACATCTCAAGGAAACCCGCCTCAGCGCGGGAAACCGGCAGCGTCGCTGCACCCGGCGAGCGCGAGACCTGTGCCACCGGCAGGGCGACCGTTGCGTGGGCCTCCTCCTTCCCGCTCTGGACAGGCTCGCCAAGTCGCTCAACGGCTCGCTCGCTCACACAATCCCCTTTCATTCCTAAAATGACTTAAGTTTCATAAATATCTGACCATCTTTCTTTCTTCTCACTATGTGGCCTCAGTCGGGACGACTCTGCCAAACTTGTCTGCACTGCACAGACCCATCACCTCGGATCTCGCTCGTGGTGAGGCGGACCTGCTCACTTCCGTCACAAATGGCATCTTGACGAGAATGCTGTGACTCGTTCCGATTCTTATACCCTCCTTTCCAGGCCATGCTATCTCCCCGTAGTCTCCCGCGTCCTTGAGAATGGGCCATGATTCAAAGCCGTCTCGCCAACTCAGACGTCGGTGTCCGACCCCCCGCCTGCCACCCCAGTCTCCCTCTCCCTCCTGTCGCTCCCTGGAGCAGGCCTGGCTCGCTTCTCGCATTGTTCCGCGTCGCAGGGGCACACATCTTATGCCCGGCGCCCAACGCCCCATCAATGAGACCACCATCAAACTTGCCGTCACCATCGCTCGCGCGTGTCTCCCCGATTTGTTGTCTACGTTATGGGCATTGCATCCCGTTCGGACGTCCCTCATGATGATTCTCCACATTGTCCGTGGCTTCTTTCCCGCATTCAGGGGCTATTCTCAAGCAATGATCGTTGACGAGGTATGGACGGCGACACTGCAGTGGCATTCCAATGCATTGACATCATCGCAGCTCCAGACTCTGGTATCGTCCGGATGTTTCTCGTGGTCCCGGCTCTTGAGATTGCTAGTCGCCGAAATATGCAGACGGGCTGCTGAGACAGCCATTGATTCATTTGCGTACGTCCCGGTCCACTCTCATGTCCGCTGACGGTTAATAGCATTGAAAGCACTTCGAATGAAACTATAGTCCACGAATCGGCTCGATTTTTTGTCGAATACCAACAAATCGCACAACGTCTACGTCTCGATATCCCGACGCTCTCGGATCCCGTCGTGCGAGACTGTCTTCAAGAATCCGATCTCTTCGTTCGTTCCTTCAACGGCATGGGTGGTTTCGGACTCCTCTCTCCTTTTGATTTCATACAAATATTCGCCTTAATATCTGAATTAATCTCGCACCTCCTGGTACTTCTGTCCCTGACCGGTGGTTCAGCCAACTTGGGAGTATTACTGCTATCTCTTCTATCCGCCCTATTCCCTCTGCTTTTGAACCGTTTTATTGGCGCTCAAACATCTCCAGAGGCAATTTACACTCCTGATGAGGCTCGAACCGCGGAACGTCAAGAAAAACTACGCAATCTTGCGTATAGCGAGTCCCATCGTTCGGAGGTGCTCCTCTTCGGCCTTGGGCCGTGGATTCTTCAATCATGGGCGAACACTAGAAAGGCTATGTTGTACAACGAACAGGCCTCGCCTCCAAACCAGTTGATGTTATCCCAGCTGCTGAACCAGATCAATATCACCGATCTTCTATTTGCCCTCCAAAATGTAAGCCTCTGTGACAGGTTGATGTATCGTTTTAATCCCCTTTCGGCAGCTTCCTCTTCTTCTTATGTTTCAGTCGACTTCCGCATCGCTTGGATCATTGGCTCTGTATCGAAGCTCAATCCAGGCCGTAGTCTTCGCATTTGGAAATCTCTTGACGACAACGCGTATGGCGTTTCAGGGTATTTTCTTGATGGGAGCATTTTGTGCAGCCATGAATATCCATCCCGAGCTAGAACCGATAGAGGACGTCATAAGCTATCCGAGCCTGCCTTGTGGGATGAAAATTGAAGCAAGGTACCTAACCTTTATCGGGCACCCATGCATCGGAACTTATACTTGGTCACAGGCACTTGTCATATACTTACCCGGGAAGTAAGGACGCTTCGCTCAAAGACGTCACCTTCAGCCTGGAGGCCGGAGAATGCCTTGCGATAGTTGGGTACAACGGATCAGGCAAGTCCCGGACAGAAACCGCTGACGTGTTGCTAAATTGGGCCCGTTGGTGTTGAAACAGGAAAATCCACGCTTGCAAAAGTTCTGTTACGAATTTTAGATTTCGACCACGGGGATCTCCTTATCAACGGCGTTGACATACGACGGCTATCGCCTGGTGAATACCACCGTCATGTTACAGCCGTTTTTCAAGACTTTTCCAAGTTTAATTCCACGGTGCGAGAGAATGTGGGGGTAGGTTATGTTCAGAAGTTGCAGTCACACGCGGCTATCTCCCATGCGATCCACCTTAGTGGGGCAGATTCCTTTGTGGGCATCCTTCCCAACGGTTTGAAGACGAAATTGGATAGCTCGGGGTTCGATGCTATGCCCCCGGCGTACCCAGGTACCCCAGGCTGCGGGATGTCCTCACGACAACATCATGGCCTATCTGGTGGCGAGGTACCCTTTTGCTTAGTCATCACAATAAGGACATTGACTTGACTTACGGCAGTGGCAAAGAATAGCCATATCTCGCGCCTTTATGCGAGCTGATCGACCAGAGGTCGACCTTTTGCTGTTCGATGAACCTGTAAGTGATACGCCCAGTGTACGTATGTCGCTCACGGGTTTGGTAGACATCATCGTTAGACGCGCATGCTCAGAACAAAATTTTCGACACCATACACCATATCTCAGCTGGGTTGCCGTCGGGCAACAAAACGAAAACTGTCATTTTCGTTACCCACCGACTTTCTACCGCACGTCGCGCCGATAAAATCGCGATGATGGAGGGAGGGGTACGTTCATAATGTCCAATTCCTTTCCGTCTTCCTAGAAATTAATGGCCGCGTGTTTGATGTATAGACGATAACCGAGTTTGGCACCCACAAAGAGCTGCTTGAGAAAGGTGGCTCATATGCTGCGCTATACAAGGCGTCCATTTGAGATGGACGAGGTTTGCCCTGACCCTTTTTAGAAAAGCGTTGTTGCAAAATCATTGCAGTTCTCTCATTCATATCAAAGCAATGTATCAAAAAAAAATCACGAGTGTATTATTAGTGTGACCTCACTCAGCCACCGTATCATAGATCACATGTAGACAATACAGTGGGACGTAACTTAGACCTAATCGTTTGAAGAGCGGTCCGTGTATGCTACCATGGCGTCATGAACATACGCGTCGACATGCGCGCTCACAGCAGACTGAGACATGACGTCAGTCGATGACAGGCCGCCGTGGATACCCACCAATAAGCCGGCATCACGTATGCCTTGGATGAGCGAGGGAACCTGAAGCTAACGTACACAGACCTGGGTGAGCCTGATGGAACGACAAAAGGGGCACGGCATATTACCAATAGCTCGGAATCAAAGAAAACGCCCAAGAGGTTGTTCATCTTGGCGAATTCCACACCCTCCGCCACACTCGAGGAGTACTGATCGTCGCCGGCATCACGAAGGTCAAGGTTGGGCGGAGTTGAGCCGGGATCCTTGCTGGGCTGACCACATCTCGATGAGAAGAAGACCGGATCTAGTCGAAGCGAGATATGAGATGGTGATGATCCGCAGTAATGGAATAGGAGCAATTACAATTTGGTTGCTTCCAGTTCAGTGCCGCACAAACCCGGTGAGAAAAAGAAGTGAAAGCGATACGTCGTCGTGCAAAGGCTGCACCGAGAGACGACGATGTTTGCCTGATCGTGCGAAAGACGGCGTTGACGCTCAAATTAAGGTCGAGATGGCGACTGATGGATTGACTTGGGAAAAGCGCTACTTCCAGTGTCAAGCCAAATTGAACAGGCAAAAGCTGTGAGATTGCATAACGTAGGAGCGCCTCGCCGTGTGTATATAGGAAGTTATCGTACCTGCATGAAGCGCGATAGTGGCAACATTACTTGCGGCAAAATTCTATACCAGTCCTGAATGGAAGTCATTCTGCGTACGAGTTGTTCCCCCCTATCAAGTCGATCAGCCAAAGCTTCGAATTGAGCGAGGGTCACATCAGCGACGCCCAGATCATAAGACGATTCTGGTAGTAACCGTTCGCCGTACAGCACTGGCTGAAGATCTCGTGTGACTTGGACGACCGCATAAACGTAATTCCCATACAGTGAAGACAATGTGACTGTGTGCGAGGGAGAGGCGGGCGTTGACTGAATCGATGGTGATGTGTGGGTAGAATCCATTGATCTAGGCGATTGCCGCCATGGGGGTACTGATTGTGGGCCAGGGTGTAAGGGATTACCCTGGGGCAGGGTCAAGGATTTCCAATAAGTTTCGACGGCTCCTCCTACTTCCAGAGTGATACCCTGGAATGGTGTAATGACATGAACAGAGAAGCTAACCTGGATGTGAACGTCAGCCTCTGTGCAGTGGAGAAGTCGTTGGGTGTGTACCTCGCCGATACTGTGCAGACGGTGATCCAAGATGGAAAGCGTGGTGAAACTACCGGCGGAAGATTGGAAGATGGATGAGTGAGCCACAGCACGTCCGATTGTTTTGGTACCAAAGTTGGGGTAGAGAGAGAATTCCAACATGAGATCTTTCAGGCCAGATGCTTGGAACATAAATGTATCATAAATGGTTTGCCGCGGAAGTGCTATAGTGTATGGGGGGGCGTTGACCTCAGGACCCGCAGTGATAACCATTTTTAGACGGTTTGGCGAAGGTAGAGATATATTCTGTGCCAAAATTGAGTCTGACAAACGAGGATGGAATCTAATCGCCTTTATGGACCGTTTTTGATCGGTGGCAGGGGGTAACCCAACAGTAACCACCACCAAATAGTTTTTGTCGAGGTAGTTATGACCATAGACGCGGTGTGGCATTATGGGTGGAGGTAAAGATAGGGATGGAATAGAATCGGGGTCATCGATTCGCATGTCGCTCGCAGTTCGCATAAGTATAGGGAACCGAGTGGAAGAGATAGTGCGGGGTTCCTCTGGCATCGCTCTGAGGAGTAAGTCGACGCATGCGCGATGGCCGTACCATGCCGCATAGTGTATTGCTTGGCGGTGGAGCTCATCAGTTCGATCAACATGAGCTCCTGCTTGGAGAAGAATCTGTAGGCACGAAGAATGACCGTTGCGGGCAGTATGAAAGAGTGGGGTCCATTCATGATATTTGTCCGGAAGATCCCATCCGACTTGATCGAGGAGCAGCTTGCAGACATCCGCGTGGCCTTCGCGAGCGGCGAGGTGGATAGGAAACTCTCCATTGGTATTAGGAACACACTTTGCCCCTGCCTTGAGCAATAATGCAACGATGTCTGTGTGCCCGTGTTGACTGGCCAGGGATAGCGGCACCAGACCAGAGTCAGGAGATGGCGGTTGTAGGCATTGGTTGCATATCAGGATCTGCACACATTCCGCGCACCCTCGGAGAGTTGCATACACGACAGGGCTGCAGTTGTCCACGTCGAGCACGTGCGGCGCAACGCCAGCCTCTAAGAGTTGCCTGCAAACAGCCGCGTGGCCATGCATAGCCGCATAGTGTAGAGCCGATCGTCCATACACATCCAACTTTTCCCTTTGCGACCCTTGAGCGAGACACAAGTTTACAAGACGCAAGGAACCTGCTGCTGCAGCCTCGTGGAGACATGTCCGTCCATTGATATCATCAATGAACCCGAAATCAAAGGGTACCTCGATACTGCTGAGCATAAGGTCCCCAAGCTCCGGAGGTGCGTCAACAATGACTTTCCACAACACTCGAGTGACATGGGCTTTCCCTCCATTCTGAAGGCCGAGGATATCAGAGTGTCGAGCTAGATCTTTGATGGTTGCCCTATCACTGTTCTCCACTGCCTTTCGTAAATCAAGCTCAAACTCGCGGAACGGGCCAGAGTACATGTTCCGCTCGATGCTGAGCTGGAGATCAAGAACATCTTGAGCAGCGGCCCCTTCGAGCCTCAGGCCAGTGGAGAGATCGGTGAGGTCTAGGAGGCTCGCCGCAACGATGTCCGAGAAATCTGCGATGAGCTTTTTATGTGTGAGAAACGAGGAGTAACCGAGTGGCACAAATCACCTGTCTATTGAACACAGGCTGAACCTCGACCTGACGAGCGAGGTAGAGCTCCTTGGTTGTAGAACGCGACCGTTTGTCCCACTTCTTCAGGATTTTTCGGAAACCCGTCGCATTGATCTCTACGAATTGCTGGATGCATAATGTAGGCGGTTATCCATTACAAAGAGTCACAGTTATTACCTGCAATTTGCCTAGGTCCCTTTCAAGCAGACGGAATCCCTCCTCAACGGCGATCCACTCGACATGATTCATTGCTGAGCCATCGGTGGCATCCGGAAGTCCTCTCAAAGCTGCGGCGCGGCGCTTGGACAGCAGGGTTTCAAGACGTAGCTTTAACTCTGCCTCCTTTTGCAGATAGAAAGTGTTGATCTGAAGACAAACGCATCGACTCCAAAGCGAACAGGGATCGAAATGAATTCACGTGCCTTTTCGAGCTCCCGTTCCAGCTTGAAGAAAAAGGCAGCTTTGTGCGCCTGGAAGTCGGGCCCTCGGTCGTTGTCCTGCCCGAGGGAAGAGAGGATGGGTAATTGGTTCGGATCATCGGGAGAGATAGTGGGCAGAGCGTCGGCTGTGGAAGATATTGCGATCGTTGAGCATCCTGTCGGGTTCAGAAGATCCGCAGGCCGGACGCCTAGTGCCAAGGCAGCAGCCTCCGAGGCAGGTCGATTGGCTGCCAGGGAAGAGATGATCTTCTTGAGGAACTTGTAGTCGAGATAATATGCAGACCATCCTGGCACTTGTTCTGACTGGATCTGCTTTCCGAACTGAAGGAAACGGGTCAAGCTTCGGGGTCGTCTATGATCTGGAGGGAGGGCCGACCTTCATATCACGCGGTAAAGCGACAGAAAGATGAGGACAATTCAGACCATGCTGGTTATTTCCAAAAAAAACAAGCCATGAAATGAAATGACAGTGGAGACAGGCAAGCGAGTCATGCTTGGCTGGGTCATGCACGTGCGTGCTGGCGGATCACCTCGAGGCTGGTCAACGTTCAAACCATCCACTCCCGACACTATGTACACCTGCTCGACACGTCAACAATAATCTATTCATCACGTGGATACTGATAACGCCCAGCCGGCTGTCATATCAAATCGGAGAATGCGAAGGTCGGCGGAACCTGTATTTCGCTCCAATGCTCAAATCAACACTTTCCTCATCTGCCAAACCTTCGTAGGCAATAACGTCACCGGGCATTTGCCATGCTGTTCGACATGGTCGTACGCACAGCGGTAGCACAAGACGTAACCAGATGGCAGAGCAGTCGCGTTGTTGATGGTGTTTTGACACAATGGACAATGCCCGAACATCGTGCCATCCACGGGTATTCCGTTGGGGTGTGGTGGGAGTATCCGAGGAGGTGGGACCGCTGGACCGAGGGGAGACACTGACAGGGAACGTGCCGGAGACCCCGGAGAATACCACCACTCTAAGAACTTGATGAAGAAGATGGCCGTCGGCAAGAGCAGCCTCAAAGAATCAAGGATTAATCGTGGAGAATTCATGAGAAGCTGATAGACTTGTCGCATGATTCCTCGTCTAGCGTCAGGAGAAGGGACCTGCACGTTACTGGTCCTGAGCTACGAGAAACTTAGCGTGGGACAACGGTCGAGTATTCCGCTGCTCACAAAGTCGTCTGCGTTCAACCGGCGTAAATCGACGCCTATCCACGCTAGCCATGGACGGTAGAACGGGGTACGCTCAAAGAGATACGCCACGTTACAAGCTAGCAACCACAGCTCGAACCCGGTGTTCACCCAAGGGAAAATCCTTTTGTACGCTCGGCGCCAACGCCCCGCTAGAGACTGCAGTGACTATGAGCACCATGATTTTCGGGTTAGAAATGACATACATCATCTATCAGAGCTTGTATACGGCGACCATCGCCAGCATCTTCCAAGATGTTTAATGAAGTACCTCCTCCGAGTTGTTCATAGTAGTCATATGCCTTCGCTCTGAGATACGGGACTGCAACCTGCGTAGAGTCAGCATAGATGAGATGAGATGAAACCGGCGGACAAACCAAGAAGAATAGTGACTGCCATATTTCTCTGGTCCTAAGCTTTTCTATGGCCGGAGCTCCCCCAACTGCTGCTGCTGCCCTCACTGTTGGTATCCAAGGATGCCTGCGTCTCTTTAGGCCGTAAAAGTTCTCCGCAAAGGACGCGTCTGAAATCGTTCAGGGTGGTCCTCTGCCCGAAAGGAGATCACTTACTATGCTTGCGGACGTAATGTCGCTCGACGAAAAACATGATGATAGCATAGAATTCCTCGTGACGATTCACGATTCTGATGAGGTAC
>JBBPUA010000154.1:0-29223 GCA_038094355.1 Afroboletus lepidellus | reverse complement strand
CAGGTCAGCGCCGCTACTCCCGATGCATTTCCATTTTTGGACAATCAGCCAGCAAATAGTCCCCTCTTCAATTTCTACTTCATTGTTCACTTCCCTGCCTTTATAAATCATCCTCATTTATTTATATATTGTACTATAGTGTATATAGATGTTTATGGGTAGTTATACTGTAATATTGCAATGTATATTAGGCAAAAACATAGAAATAGTGGAAAATCCAAAAAAAGCGTTCACATTTCTTGTACTGGTGACAGATCTCTTTGCAGTATAAATATATGAGCTCTCCACATGTATTAGAATGATGTCCAAACAGATCTAACAGCATGGAATCTTCTCTATGATACAAGAACAGATAATTCTCCTATATCTGAAAATACACAAAAGCGGTTGATTGTCTAGGTAGATCTCCTAAGTTTCCATTCATTTTCTCACGCATCTTCTATGTCGTTTTATTTCCTCTACACTCAATTCTTAAGATAACATTTCGCAAACTTGGGGTCTCAGTCAATGGCATGCATTCAATGTGCCTAGATAGTTGCCCTGGCAGATAACCCATGTATTGAACCGCTTTAGGGTATATAGGTAAATGACATCATATCTTATATTATGTATGAGGGAATAATATTTGGTCTCTAAACTGCCAGTATATTTAACACGCATTAGGATGCTAATTTACAGTATAGATCTACCTGAACAATCAACCACTTTTTGTATCTTTAGATATTGGAGTGTAATGTGTTCTTGTATTACAAGAAAGATTATCTCCTATTGGTGCTGTTTGGATGTCATTGAAATGCATATATAGGAAACATAAACGCTTTTTTGGATTTTCCACTATTTTTATGTTTTTGCCTAATATACATTGCAATATTACAGTATAACTACCCATAAACATCTATATACACTATAGTACAATATATAAATAAATGAGAATGATTTATAAAGGCAGGGAAGCGAACAATGAAGTAGAAATTGAAGAGGGGACTATTTGCTGGCTGATTGTCCAAAAATGGAAATGCATCGGGAGTAGCGGCGCTGACCTGAGCAACGTGGCTGTGCTGTAAAGTTCCGCACCAGAATAAACATACAATTTATTCAATGCTAGCTAGCATACAGCCTGTATATATTGATTGCCAGTGGTGTAAACAATAAAACAATGAAAATTGAGTGAATTTTGACTGTTGAACCACTGTGCTCAACGTGGGAAACAGCGAGCAGCACTGCCGACACTTGACACGCGCTCCTGCGTGCCGTGTCCACGTGCCCGAACTGATGCTGATTAGCCCGATTTAGTAGCTTGATAACCAGGGTTCACGCTCATCGAATCTTAGAAAAATTTCCCGCCCTAAGAAACTGCTGAGTGCTGCAGTGATTGCTGCAGCTGCGAAATTACACTAACTCCCGCTAATTAGCATGAAGGGTGCGATAAGTGATCAATTACTAATATGTAACGTTTATGGTGACACACAGGTGTTGTAATCTCCCATACGAAGGCAGTAATCAATGGCTGTCGTGACAGTTTAAAATTCGGCGGTATATAAAGTACTGGGAGGAGAAAAGTACACGCAGCGCAGCATACAGACAGGTGCATGGGGAGCGTACAAAGTAAAGTTAAAGAAAAGCAGTGCTATATCAGGACGTCGACGCGCGATCATATGTCAGAAGCGCTATTCAAAAGGGCAACGCGACCAGCTGCGCCAAGACCTTCCCCGGTCTCGAGAACAGCTGCGGAGCCAGAAGCAACCGGGCTACCACCTGCCAATTGACCAACGACATCGCTTTGAAGCTGCATCGGCACAAAGACAACTTTGCTGTTCGCAGAACGAGCCATTTGCTGCAGTGCTTCGAGCTGACGGATTTGCATAGCAGCAGGAGAAGCCAGGATATCGGCAGCCTGGCGCATGAGCCGAGCGGCATCAACTTCAGCACGTGCGGCGATGACTTTGGATTCTCCGATCCGCTTTTGCTGAGCAGCAGAGGAGAGCGAGGCCGAGACTTCGGCGCTGAAGATGATGTCTTTGATGAGGATACCCTCAATGGCGACACCCCATTTGTCGGCAACATCGCCTACGATCTCCGCGATTTCAAAAGCGATAGCTTCACGCTCGGTGACGACGCTCTGGACGGCGCGAGCACCCACAACGTGTCGCAAGGTTGTCTGGGCACGCTCGATGAGCGCTTGGCGAAGATCACTGATACCAAACGCAGCACGGTATGGGTTCGTGATCTGGAAATATATCACGGAGTCACTGTTTCCAGGATTAGCACGGGGCGTGCGAAAGAACCATGTGGAAGACCTACATCTCGACATTGACATTGTCGCGTGTGATGACAGTCTGCCTGCCAATGGGGCTGATCTGTATCTTGACATCCACGATTCGCAGGGACTCCGTGCAAACGTTAACCTGTACAAGACCCGGATCCACGGACTTGTAAAACTGGCCAAAGCGTGAGACCAAACCGACCGAACCTAGAGTGATGTGTGAGACAAAAGTACGGCGGGTGAGACCCTCCTTACCCTGATGAACGTTACGGAAGGGATTCGGGCATGGGCAGCATGGGACAGCGCCAAAAAAACCAACGACAGCGCCAAGGCCCTGAAGGAACGAACCATATACCCCATGTATCACCTATAAGCATCGTAGACGATGAGCATCAGATCGAGTAAATCTGCAGTCAGAAGGCAAACCTACCTCGCCTGTTCCCAGATCCTGGGCGTACGACGGCTGGAGGACAGTCAGCAAGTCGAGCACTATGGTCACCACCCGGATACACATACCTGCATTTCGCTGCGTTTAAGGGGTTGTACGGTGATCATGTGAGCCTTTCCGTCTACAACATGGCGTTTAGAAGAGGTGTTTTCCTCTGTGACTGCGGATATTGAGCCTTCCATCAAGTTAAATGACAGAGGGAGATGTACCATGAGGGGCATCGTGGTCGACGACATTCCCGTGGGATGAGCTGGGAGACGGAATACGGTCCTTGTGGTCGATGTTATTCGCCATATGTTGTGCTGCTGAGAGGTCGCCAACTTATAAGCGGACAACCTGAGAGGTGGGCTGTATTATATTTGGCGTCTGAGAAGTGCTGCGCAATCGTCGAAAAAAGAAATCTCAGTCGCACCGGTACCTGAGCGCTGAGCTCCGGATAAATCTGCAAATTCGCAACTACCGCGACAGGAAAAACTCGGGCCACCTGAGTGTCAAACAATTTATGGCCCGTGGTGGCGATGTCATGGCTAGGGCTATGATTGACAGCTTCTAATGAGAAAGACATGCTATGGCAGAGATAAAACACTCATGCAGTCAGTGCCTGGCTAGCATGCTGTTTGCCGACGAGTAGCTGCTGAGTCTGAATATTCTCTCTAGTTCGACAGCATCAGGCTCGGCATGGAGGAAAGTACGACGCGAAATTATTGGCTCATGAAGGCAGAGCCTGATTCACGCGTCGTGAAGGGTAAAGATGTCAAGGCATGTCTTCGCATGTCATTCCAGCGCTCGTCCACCTATTATACCTGGCCCAACAGTTCAGCGTTGACGACTTTGAGGCAGTCGGATCCACTCCATGGGAAGGCGTTCGTAACTACGAAGCAAGGAATCTCATGAAAGAAATGGCGCTGGGAGACAAGGTTAGCTGGTGTTCGATCTCCAGTCTCCTTCTCCATAAGCTCGCGTAGGTTCTATTCTACCATTCCAACTGTAAGAACCCAGGTCAGTGAGACGGGTGTACGAGGACCAACGAGACTCATGCGACAAAGTCAGGCATCGCCGGTTTTGCCGAGGTTTGTTGCGCATCGGTTCTCCAATGTTCCGTGCTTAGTTAAACTTAGGTCTCCAGAGAGGCCTACCCAGACCGTAGGGCTCTCGCTATTTGTAGAAACACATCGCCACTGATGATTCGGCAGATACAGCATGGGACAGGTATGTATTCCCATCTTTTACTTCCGAGAAATAATTGTGCTGGTCAGCACGCATCCTTATTTTGATGCGGTGAGAAGCTTAGGCGGCTGCGCAAGTTCCGCAGTCACTCACTGCCTTGCGAATGCTAGAAATCGGACAAAGACAGCCCCAGGTGGTTTATGGTGGATGCGAAGTTTATATCACGGGCACGATACTTCGTCCCCTTGTCCCTACTTCGTCGCCTTGCCGATCTTCCCTCCGGCGTTCTCCCGGAAGCACTTAGTTATGTGGGGGAGAATGGCATAAATGCGATCAAAGGTGCCGTGCCTTGGCCTTCTGTGAATTGGCAGGTCCCTGAATCCGATATACAGCCATGCCTCTAATCACTCGCGGGCGCCTCAGTGTGCAGAGAGTCCCTGCGAAGTGTTGGGATGCCATACATATGCTGGCCGATCAGGGAGGTTGGGACAATATGTCATTGGAGAAAGCGCCCAAGGCCCGCCGTCCTGCCGATGCCACGAAGCACAAGGAACAGGTAGTGCGTGATGCGAACATGGAGAGGGAGAGGAAAAGAAAGCTGCCAGCTGCTGTCTCTCCAGAGAGTGAGGGGCAGCCTCGCCGTAAGTCCTTGCGAAGCAAAAAGTAGTTAGCAGCGTTCAGCAGACCTTAAGTATACATTGTAGCTTGAAGTCCGGTAGAAGCTAGTACACGCTGTGTAACGTTTTCCCACCTCTCTCCCCAAGAGCCAAACTGGTACAACCTGCGACACGCTGCTGGGTTTAGCGCGTAATAAGCCTTGCATCCGAAAACCACCCTCCTAACTACAAGCCGCCCGCTAGATGTCTTTCCTTGCACTGGTCGTGAAGCCCTTGGCCTATATCTCTCTTCCAGTTCTTTTATTCCGTTCTGTGGCAAATACGTCGCCGGTCGGTCGTTATTACTGGAGAGCCAGCGTCTTCTTGGGTAGCCTTGTCGTCGCATCAACATGGGGCATTGTTGTGGCAGTCGGCATGACCATCGCCGGCCGCCGACACGACGTCAACTACATTGTCGCACGGACCTTCTATAACTTGGTCAGTCGTGTACTCGAAGTAGAGGTGGTGATAGAGGGTGAAGAATATCTGCAAACGCGACCGGCTGTCATGGTCGGGAATCATCAGAGCATGCTTGATGTCTTATGTCTAGGGAGGTCAGCCCTCGTCGTTACTTAACATTTTCCCTGTTTCTCAATTGCAATGTGTCTTTGTCGCTCGCACAGGATGTTCCCTCCCAAGGCATCCATCATGGCCAAGCGGGAGCTGCAGTGGACGCCTCTTGGTCCCTGGATGTACATGTCTGGTGCGATTTTCATTGATCGCGGAAACAGCACACAAGCGCACAAATCTTTGGAAGCTGCGGGCGAGGAGATGAAGCAGAAAGGAATTTCCCTGATGATGTACCCAGAAGGAACACGACATATGGAAGAAGTGCCAACCTTGTTACCATTCAAAAAAGGTGCCTTCCATCTTGCCGTACAGGCTGGTCTACCAGTTATACCCATTGTTTGTGAGAACTATTGGAGACTGTATCACAAGGGTGTATTCGGTACAGGGGTTATCAAGATCCGAGGTCAGTCAAAATACCCTATTTGAACTCCCGGGTTACTCGGGATGTACTGATCAATACGAACGACAACAGTTCTCCCACCGATCCACACCGCTGATTTGACGGTAGCGGATGTCCCTGACCTTGCAACACGCACGCGAGAGCAGATGCTCACTGCCTTGCGCGACATCTCTGCCAAGGTAGAAGGTGAAGAAGGCGACAAGTCGAAAGATCTACCTGCATCAATACCTGAACCGCCATCAACGGAGGTGCCCTCCTGTGCGGCCGCGACAGACGATGTCATACCCCCTAGCATTCCAGCAACGCCTTGCGAAGAGACGCCCAGCGAAACGAGCGAGCCATCTAGGTCCGTGCAGAGTCTGCGACCAGAGGGGAGCATTAGCGAGTACGGGGAGACAGATGACGAGGGTATGGTTCACGTCAGAAGACCCGTTCCTTGATGTCCTCCGTGTCGGTGTCATTTGTAGACTCTGATACCCTTGTTTAGCCGCTGCCAAGGCGACGTAATAGGTGTACATACGCCGGACGGCCGTATTAAAGCAATACATACCACACAGTTTACTTTGCTGTCGATCGGCCCAGTTGCAAGGTACTGGGGCTTTGTTCCACTGCGTGGCTTTCCGCAATTAATGTACCCGTGAATTCGAGCCGACGGGTGAACACTGCCGCATGTCAGGTTTGTGTGTGCACACAAAGTCTTGCCATTACCTGGGTGTCGGCCAGTACACATGTTTCATGTTGACGTGCCTTGGCAATCGAACCGCGGATCTCCACGACACGAGGCGCAACACGTGGATAGATGTGCTATCCAAAACGCGACTTTGTACTGGACCGGAAGATTTCGTTGGAGTCAAGATATCGGGAAACTCAGGCAACAGAACGATCAACCACAATCGATATGACGTTATCGCCTAACGATTCCAGCGAGATGGCCGTTTGAGGGGAGGAAAGCGATCGAAAAGGGAAATCGAGGGGATGACGGAGGTTGACAGATTTTGGTATCCTAATCGAGGACCTGTTTTGGCCATTCAAACGGTGGTGAATATACCGTATTACGCGACTCCTGACAAATGGACCCCATCCTCACCGTCGCGCTCAGTGTGTCGCTCACACGTACGCTTGTCCGTTACGACAGCCTCCAGCTCATTTTCGATTGACCCGCTGACTTTTCTGTCCACCTTTTTTCCCCTCCATCAAGGGGTGTCCCGTGCGGAGGTAGCCCGCAGACATCTCGGGTGTTACGATCCGTTCCGCAATATTCTCAGCCACCGGCTGCTCCAATATATAAGTTGTTTGGACCCCTCGAGTTCCACGCCCTTCTGCGCCATTCCGTGTATCTGTGTTTCCATCCTATCGCGGAGCACACTCGACCAATGACGCTCTCAAACCTGCCTGGTGCGTGCTTGACTGCATCTTGGTCGTAGTTCTTTTCACCAAGACCATGGTTCAGAATGTTGGGGTCATCGTGGTGTACGTAGATACGGTGTCCAAGTTGAGGAAATCTGGTAAACTTTTTAAAACAGGCCTCTGCAGCATACCCCGAGAATACGCTCGCCAGCTTTGAAGCCGCCATACGAGATGGGGCCGAAGGCATCGAGAGCGGTATTTAATCACCCTCCTCGGTGATCTCACCCGTAATATGTGTCTCAGACGTCCACGTCTCGGCGGATGATGTCGTGGTTATGTTCCATGATCCGGGTGAGCGGTCTTCAATGATCTTCCTTGCCTTTTTCGGTAACACGCAGCAACGTGCGCGAAATGAAGCTCTTGACAGGACGACTGGTTCGAACGGTGCGCCTTGCGCTATCAGGACACGTTCGACAAGTGACCAGTGGTATCTAGGTTTAATCCGAGAACGGAACTGGCGTGGCCAAGACGGTATGCAACATCTTCGCACAAAGAAGGAACCAAAGCAACCCATACCGACTTTTGCCGAGGCCATTGCCTTGTTGATGAAAGTAAGTCCATCGCGGCTTACGGCATATGTGCTCACAGGGTCGCCGGTAACATTTCTAGCCCGAGAATCACCATGTCAAATTCAACGTTGACGTCAAAGTGCAGAACGATCCCGATCGTCTTTTTCGACTGATGCATGTCGTTATATCTCAACAGCCTGAATGGGAAACGAAGCTTGCCCCGCGCATCCTGCTCGGTCTCTGGCATCCACGTTTTGTGGCGTATGCGAAAGCGAGATTGCCTTATTGCCGCAGATCGCACATTGGCACCAGTACTACTTTGGCTCGCGAGTACTTCTGGAATGATGTAGAAGTATTTTCTATTGCGTTCTCCACATTAGCAGGAAGTGATGGATTTAAGTAAGTGCGGTCTTCGATCACCATTTAACCCAATTCTCATGTTATTATTTTGCAGCTTCCGCCAAGAGTGTAGAGCCGCCGGCAAGAGGCTCATGGTATGGACAGTGAACGAGCCGGAGCAGATGATGGAAGTCAGTCGTCATTTTCTCACATTTCGTCTAGTATTGTTGACTCTTGCTCAAGTGTGTGCGTTGGGGAGCCGATGTTATCCTGACTGATGTGACAAAGCAGTGGCTAAATCTGCGAGAGGCCTTGAGAGGTATCGTCCACGACAATTTCCCTTGTGTTATGTTGATGCTCAACTATTCTTAGCGGACTACGATACCACCCTTGCTCAACATGGCCGCTGGTTTTTGTGGACGACCTGGAAATTCTACCTCCCGGGTATCATGCTGTATCGCACCAGCAAGCACACCTTGGAAAATATTGCCGGCTCGTTCGATAAGTTCACACTTCCGGAGCCGATCACGATCGAGGGAGTACCTGCCTGACTTTCGAGCTACGTTTCCCAAACCCAGTATCTAGCATGATTTCATCCGTCATTAGATGTTCCGCTCGTAGCCTAAGAGTAAAGAGTAGATCTTCACGTCTGTACTATACCGTCCACGTTAAGGTTTTGAAATATGTAATATGGCAACTACATGCTTAGTCATTGGAACTATGTGCGACTACACTTCACAGCGGCTTTGACTCGACTCCGCTTATGATGCATTCTACCTACCCTCGCTCAAGCACCGACCTCATACATCGTAGACCCCCTCGCAAACGATTCTCCGTGTCAAAGTTGTCTTCGGAAACAGTTCAGACCCTTCCCGAGTATTCCTCGCACTCTACCTGGCGCAACTCTGTTGGCTTGGCGCCCCTGCCTGCTGAATCGGAGTCCGACAGACCGCCCGACTACCCAGAGACTGCCGACGAGGCGGACGCAGATACAGAAGGCGACCGAGAAGACAGTGTTGTCTATGTACAGCACCACATCGTTCACCCACCCTCACGAAAGTTATCCACACACCGCAGACGCAAGCACACTTCTACGGCTGCCTCTGATCCTTTCCTTGATACACTATTGGAACGCAGCGTACATGCGCTGGAGATGTCTAATGCGTTGCTTCGCACCACCATGTCCACGCAGACTAGTCTTTCCACCATCCTGTCCTCCGAAAATGATTCCGATCACGTTTTGGAGGTGCGCGCTCGGAATTTGTCCACCCGCATTAGGGTAAACAGTGGCGTTCACGAAACGTGGATGGACCGTCTGGAGGAGATATCACAAGGTGTTGATAGATTATTTGGAGATGAGGAAAGGAGTCGATCTACATCACATGCGGACGAAGGGGCTGTGAGCCGGAGTTTACCCACCGCGACTATCCTGCCAGATCTACGACACCGAAGAAAACCGTCAATCTTGGAGTTGGATAAGTCTTCAGGTTCTCATCTCCGGTATCTGCAGCCTACCCGTGACGTGCTGGTTGCACCTGCTCCAAGGGCATTGACACAATATGTTGAGTTCACTTCAGACCCACAAGTGATCACACTGCCTTCTACATTGGGGTTGCGGGCATCCGGTTCCTCCCACTCAGTCCATTCTCGAGAGTCTTCATCTACGCATCTACAGGAGACACAACTTCCATCCATGGCACTCGAAGCCCACTCAGAAAGTACCACTCCAGCGTATCATCTTTTATCGAATCTTGCCCAGCGCTCAGGATCTTTGACGCCCCCTGCTTCTACCCGATTGTTGCGCTTTCATGACAGGAGTACATCCGCCAGCCCACCGGACACAGTGCGGCGTACGAAATCTTCATTCTCGCCGCCCTCCTTGCGAACTTTGTACAGGTCGCCAGACCGCAGTCGATTGACAATTCAAGCGCAGACCTCGAGATCTCGGTCAGAGACGCCACTCCTTATAGATGAAGAACTCTCTCTATCTTCGTCGGAATCTTCTGATCGCCCGACTGGTTATCGGACTGTTCAATCATTGCGTAAAATTCTCGACGATCATCCTTCTTCAACATCGGTTAACACCCTTGAGCGTAGGGGTGCGAAATTTCAGCGTCCCCCTGCTTTTCTTCCCATCACGCCACCTCCGGTTGCAATACAAGCCACGTCAACAGCTACTGCGTCTATATCACGACTTTACACCAAGGGACGTCATTCCATGTCCACCCGCCCTCCCTCGCCCCCCGCCCATTCATCACTGAAGGTACGCTCTGTGCCTCCGACGCCTACGCCGTCTCCGAGCACGATGAGCCTGTCCGAAGCCTTCGGGAATGGGGTGGCGAGGGTGATGGGAAGCGCGCCTTCCTCGGGTGTGTCAACGCCGAAGCGGATCAGTTTCGCAGAGCTTCCGGAATCCTACTCTGGCTCGCAACCTGGCACGTCGAAGTTGAGAGTGCGCAAGGGTAGGAAGAAGAAGCAGAGTAAGGGTAGTGAGAATGAAGAAGGGGACGGCTGGTTAAGGTTTTTACTGCGTGGAGGGCTGTCTTTGGGGGGCCTAACTGGTACGGGGAGTCGAGAAGATAGAATGGAAGAGAGGATGGCGAGGGGATGGGCAAGTAGACCCGGTTACGGGACATTGGGTGATTGGGCTGTATGAGAGATTTTTCCGAAGATATGAAGAAGTGAGGCGATAAATTATGCATTGTATGTAGTAGCTGTTTTTATAGGCACCGTATTCGCGTACAGCGTCATCCCTTTTCTTGGCTATGATGCAGGTTCAAGCTCAAGGAGTCAGCGCTTAGCATTGAGCAGGGGCCCGCTCACTGAAGTAAACATAGAGACATGTCATTGATCAACATAGTAGCGCATATAGAACATAGAAGCATAGTATCAATGGACTTCTTCCTTCCTCACGAGACCGGAACCACTGGTCTGAATCGCTACAAGCATGCAAGCCCGGCGGCGACCATCATGCCACCCAAGGCCCCGGCAAATACTACTTGGAAAAAACCCATCCCTCTAGTTTGTGGTTCTTCTGGGAAGAACGTACCGGGCATGCCGCCTTGCTGAGAGTCGATCGCATACTTCAAGTCTTCGACGCGGTCACTGACAACAACCCAGACCGTGCCATTCGCCTTGTCCGTTGGCACTCTTGCCAAGGCGCGATGAGCAGGAGGGGCGTTCATAACGGCGACGTGCTTTCCTTCACGTTTGGCAGTCTGTTTAACATCGTCGAGATCTTCGAGAGGGGTGCGAAAGACTTTGAATAGAGGAGTGCTAGCCCGAAGCGCAGTATCGAGGCCTACATCAGTAACGGGAGATTGAGAGAAAGGTGACCACGGGCGAGGAGATAGCGAGTTTGAATGATGAGGGAAGTATTCGAACTCCTCTCCACCAACTTCTTCGTCGACATTTGTGGACCATGACGCCGAAAGACCCTCTTCTCCCTCCACTTCCTCTTGTATAACGTTCGGAGACAGGTGAGTCCTCTGACTTGCGATAGGTTCCGTGACTGGTTCTGTCGGGGTAAGGGACCCGCGGTCCCCGTCGCACGGGGTGTATAGGCGCATCTTGCGAGGCGGAGAGACCCAATTCGGATTTCTCCAATGCCAACGTTCTCCAGGAGGTACCTTGAAGACGGGCTTTTCACGTGCAGGCAAGAAGCCATGCAACGGCGGTGGTGAGGCATAGGGAGACCCGCCTGGCGAAGCTGGAGGTGAGGGGAGTGGGGTGGAATGACTTTGGCTTTTGCGAGTGCTTGAAAGAGTTTCTGTGAAAGCAGGAATTTCTTCGGGGCAAAGGAACGTCCCGTTCTTGCGTTTGTGACCTTGCATTGGCGACCCACACCTGTGGCAATGAGGGCGCCTCCTCAGGCTAGCGGAAGTCGACATCACAATCTCTTGTGCGCGCTGCTGTTCAAGTGATGATAAACGCGCGTGGATCACGCGTCCAAATCATCCGGTTAGCTCTTACAGAAAAGGGACGAGCAATACGACTCACCGATTACTGTCGCTCGCTTTGAGGGCAGCGGGGGGTCACCGAGTATCCCACCCATGAGCTTATATTATGTCCACTTACCGAGAAGTTAACAAAGGCTAAGAGAACAGCTCCCAAATCGGGGACAAGATGATAGGTGCAGTTGAGGTTGCGGTGGCGACCGAGATGAGAACATCGGTACAAGGATCGAGTGGCAAACAAGATGTTGTGTTTCGAGGCGCTCGAAGTGGGATTATTCGACACCAAAAGTACAAGAGCACCTTTTACGTAGACTCGTGTCCATGACGTTGGGTTGTATTCAACGATCTCCGATATCAATACATCCTTGGGGTTCGTCGTGACAACACACACAAAGGGTTTGAGTACAGACAGTATCAAGATGAAGTCCAATCATCAACTATGGGCGGTGACGGGGTCAGGAGACGGAGTGCTGCTGAGTGACCATCCAACATTTCCCTCATGAGTCTGAGCTGCAACCACGACATCCTGTATTTCAGTGATGTTAGCCACGAAACGAGGAAAATATGTGTTCAGACAAACCGCAATGTACACACTCCACTATAGTGTTCGCACGGATCTGGGCCTTGGGCACACGGCAAATGCATGTTGAGCCTTGGTAATTCATGTCCTTTGTGTTCATCAGGCGGAAATTACAAAACGAACGTGGAAGTGCCTTGCCTTAGTCTGAATGCACCTCAAGCAGCATAACTTTTCGTAACCGGTTTTCTTCCACTTGGCAATCAAACTGAGACAGGTGTAGCACCGGGGCCACTTACACGAGGGGACAACTCACTTGGCGTCCGCATATCCCTCTTTCAACAGCCAGTCATACAACTCCTTGGATATGGCCTCGCGTTTGTAGTAAAGCTCATAAATATAACGCGAACGAGTGTGTGAGATGCGCATGATGGGCCACAATGACTCTGCTTTGCGTTTGCCCTCGTGCGACTCGTTCTCAGCATCCCTCATCTTCTTCGCGTAGTCATCCAGAACCTGCAAGAGATGAGAATCTGAAAATGTTCCCTTCATAGTATGCCTACGGTCTCGATGTCTTCGAAACCCTCCGGAGGTTTCTTGGTTCTTGTGGTCCGTATCTTGGGCATTGCACAGGGATTGGTACCGGTGTAAAAAACGTGGGAGTTTCGTCGCCACGGATCAGTTTTCCTAGTACCTGAGTACTCACCTACCGTTCAGAACCGGTGTAATTTCCGTTCGTCCTATGTACACCATCGAATCGGCGTACTGGTCAGCATCAGGCAGATCATATCAGTTTAATGAGATTCGGGGGAGACGAGCTCCCCAATAAATTATACAAATCGTTTCTACCCATCGCTTATGTAATTTGGTTTCGTTCGCCTCGTTCTCATCGATACACATACCAAACGAACGCGTTTTGTGTCTGCACACCTTCTCTGTCGCATTACCGTCGTTCTGCTTGCCATCAAAGCTCGTTGCAGGTCCATTTGTTGCTGAACCTCTCAACATGCCTCTGGTCGTACCAGCCCTCCGAATCTTCGTTGTCTTCTTGAATGTCTATGAAACATTCAAGACCTTAAAGCCACCCCCTCCATCTGCGCGGCGGGGCGGTCAGCCGAGTATCCGTGCCCTAACCCAGAGAAAGAGGGATCTTAAAGGCTGCTTGGCTGTTTGGGTCGTCTGGGTAATGCTGAATGGATGCAGTACGCGACTCAGGGTCTCATCTGATTTTTGTAGTGCTGCTATGCGGTATATGAGAGGACATTTGACAGGGTTGTTGGTATCTTCCTCCCCTTTTACAGCGAAATTAAATCAGTGTTTCTACTTTTTCTCCTCCTGACTCGTGCCAAAGTACGCTGAAAAATTCAGACTGTTTTCTTGCTGTTGGATTGACGTTGGTGTAGGGCGCGGAGCCTCTCTTTCTTCATGTCCTTCGTCCCCTCGTCAAGCCTTACACTGCAATGGTGGATCCCATGCTGGAGCTTTCTCGCGACCTCGGGGATTTCATTTTCGCCCTTTTGCAAGTTCCGGTGGATTATATCCTTTCATCATCTTGGTTCCCGTCCTGGTGTCCTGGAAACCTGGAGGAAGAGCTTGGAGAGTCGACAACCGGCGAACATATCAGCTCAGCCGACTCCGGAAGCTCAACGCGCATGGGTGGCCATTCTAATATTCCCGTCCTTGTCGACCGCAGTGCTGTGCAGGCTTCTCGCGTGCTTAGTAACTGTCAGGGAACCATCCGCAGTGATTCCGATCGTCAGCGTTCATCCAACCGTCCAGCTATCCACGACTCTATCCAGTCTAGGACTATTCACCGACGCTCTTCGACTACGTCACTTCCGGCATATAGTGAACATCCATACCACGATCCTCCTCGATATTCTCAGACTCTGTCCAGGCACAATGGACATCAAATATGGTACCCACCTACTTCCGCTCACCACGAAGCGCCCATCTCGTCACTTGACCTGTTTGGGACTGCCCCTGAGTACCATTCTCCAGAGTGGAGGACATACCCGGCATTTCCATCTGCATACCCACCGACACCCCTACCTGCATTGACTTCTCTTCCTAATTCAGTCACAGCGAGGACAGGTACTGACCATCATCTCGTTCCCGACTCTGCGTATCCACCTATACCCGAAGACGAACAGGGTTTTGGTGACATGCTTGAGAGGGCACATGGTGGTTACCCCGGCTCCATGCGCAGCTCAAGCAACGGCTACAAGACGTCTCCCGGGGCTAACCGCGATGAGGGGGGTCCCGACTCTTCCCGACAACCAGACGAAGATTCCCTCCTTGATGATAGTATGTGTAGCAGCGAGGCGGGCCTAAGCGAGGATGACTTTGGTTCATCGTTGAGAACTCCTCATCGAGCTGCCCAGGCTATGCTATCCAGTGTATGTTCTTCCGTCGAAAGTTTAGGCAGTGCAGTCCAAACCACCTTGCGGACGAAGACGTCATCGGACTCCTTGAGCTCAGCATCTCTGGCTGGGCAAAAGCGCACTCATTGGGCCTCTCAAGAAAAGACACGACGTATTCTTTCAACGTCTCACTCCCGAAATGCTACCTTACGTGGAAGGCCTGCTCCACGTGCCATGTCGCAGGATCTTCCGGAGTCGAGTGCGAGCGAGGACGAGGATGAAATTGAAAATGGAGTTGGCGGCGATGATAGCAGTACTAAAACCAAGAGACGAAGAGTGCTGGACCCTTTGAAGCGTAAATCTACCGTGCGCCTCTCCTCGAGAGGTTTGGGTAACGCGCACAAGACTGTCCCATCAAGGAGTGCCACGGTTCGCATTCGCGCTGCTACGACTATAACACAAGGGACGGCCCTAACTAGGACGGGATCCGTCAATTCCCCCATCAAAGGGAGGAAACCAATACCTGCATCCCGTCCAATCACGCGCGGCAGGCCACAGGGAGTCATCAAAAGCTCTAGCACTTCCTCTTCGCAGTCTGGAACTCTCAAAGGAAGGGCATTTTAGCAGAATAGAACTCCAGATTCTTCTTTTTTCGCCAGTTTACTTAGCATCCACTGTACATTAGTCGCATTATTAGCAGTGCCCTGTCGTGCCGAGTCGTGTCCATATTTACACTCCGAGTGGTGGACCCATTGTGGATACCCAACAGCGACGCGACTTGTCCGGCTGTCCGGGTCGAGGAGGCCTCACTTCGACCTCGTTGCATATAACCAGCATAGCTGTGCCTGGTGAAGGCGGTGGTTCCACGGGGAACGGACGCTCGCCGACGCTTGAACGTTGAACTCTTACCTCTCCGAGTACTGCCACAGAGCGCGAGGTTTCCTCGAGGCTTGCCCGCGTACGCCGCCCATTACACATGCATTCTTTGTGGTAGCCCCGACCCCCGACAAGGTACGCCAACAAATCTGGAAGATATTTCGCTCACCTTGTCATACGACTGCCGTGAGGTGGTGACTACCTTTGATCTCCTTGTATGCTAGCCCTCCTTCAATCTCAGTCCAAACAGCCTGGGTAGTCGTCAAGCGATAACGTCACTGAAACCATGCCCGCGGGTGACGCAGTAGCACTTTGGTATTCTGAAACCAACCCTCCTCTTTTGCACAGCAACGTCCGTCATGAAAATTTTTGTTCCTGGCACCGCAATGACGCGAATTCACTCCTCCACTTATCACCGAGCGAGCGCACAAACTATTTTGTCTGTGCATCGACGACCACGTTTTCTTAATGTCAAGCCAAGCCCGAATGTCGACACACAAGTGGAAATAACGTAGACAGGCGCACGCCGGGGCTGTCCGTCTCTGCCCGGTCGCAGCCAACACGTTTATTACCGGGTTTTCCTTTATAATCTCTCCCAGATTGACAGCCTGTCGACCAAGGCAAGCTGATCACATTTCCACTTCCTACATGGTGTATGGAAGAGTAATTGGCAATGAGCTACGGGACGTCCCGCCAGAATTCGTGAGTCGTTACTAAACTGGGGCGCTTTGGTAGGCTAACTCTCACGTCAAGCTTCCGATATGGGGACAACGTTGGTCAGGTTATCGTGCCCCTCGCGGCCCTAGCCCTTTCTCCACACGCATATTCAGTGCCGATCGAATGTCTGAAGTGGGCCCAGTACTAACGTCACCTGCCCAGTTTGAAATGACGCTCGTTGAAGAAGACGAGGGAGAGGATGCGGTTCCTGACTCAAGCCAATTTCGCAGCTGCTTCCTTTCATCTCCGCTATCCATTCCAGCGGATGTGGCTGACTTGACTCCTCTGCCCGAAACTCCCCTGCCTCTACCGATGCATCGCTCTCCAGATCTTCCGCAGAATGGTCTTGACATGCTGCAGCGGGGCACCGGATACCCACCACTACAGAAATCGACACACTTCGGGACAACGTTACTGCCGAAGCGACGATCAACCCCGTTTCAGGCTGGATCTCTTGAGGGTGACATTACTCCCTGGGATACGGATCGCGGCATCCAACTTCAAACCAGTCATTCCCACTCGAGCCAGTTCCCATGTGAACAGGTGGAACATACCACAGCCTCGTATTCTATTCCTGACTGGCACTTTGCCAATACTCATACCCAGTCTTCGACATACCCCTTCCAAACTAACTTGCCTGGCGATGGTTGGCTCTCATTACCATTGTGGGCCGACGGCGGAACAGAGTCGACCATTGCTATGACTCCCGATGCTGCCAGCCCATGTCATGTGACGTCATCATGGCTGACTCCTTCCGACCAGTCCCTCCCCAGACCCTTACAGGATCCTGCGTCACCGCCCGGACTAGGGCTGTCTTATCATTTGATCTCCGACCATCACAGGAATTCGACTTTCCCCTGAGATTTAGAGGGCTCCGCGTTATTGAAGTCGGGCAATCTTAGAGACTGAGGATAAGCAATTGGTGACAGTACATATGTACCACACACTTTTACACATTTCGTGGACGTCTCATTCTGTTCTACTTTTGTCTGTACTCTAGTGCTTCTGTTCTTCTGTACTATTCGCCTCGAACTCTTCCCTACAATTTCGTACTTTAGATAGTCACCAGCGAGTCAGATTATAATGTGAACCCGCAACTATGCTCGACGAGATTTTAACCAACACAGTGAACGGCTGGTTGGTGAGTTGACGGCTGCGACATTCGGAGCGTAATTAATAACTAGACGCTTGCCTATATAGCAAGCTTAAATGAGCGTCCGCACCTTTGCGCCAGGAGTCCAGCGCTCAGCCTCGCTACTCAATGTCGTCGCATACACATTCCGCCGAATCCCAGCACAGCGCAAACCCAGACACCCCCCCTCCTGAATATTCAGTTCATGTACCCAACCAACCAAGTCCACCGTCATCCCAACACTCGCCGGTGAACTTGGTGCCTGGCCACTACCCTTACAGAGAACACTCCCTGTTCAGCTCGGCTACCGGTCCCCAGTTTGCACCCCCGTCAGCTTTTGGACCGACTCCGCTTATGCAGTCCCAGCCAACCCTTGGACTGTTGCCATACTACGATCCACGTTCACCCCACTCCATTGAGGCAGCCACGTCTAGAGCTAGGTGGAGGTTTATTGGAGCAGTCTTTTGGGCCGTTGGCTTGGTCATCTGTTTGGTACTGCTCGGAGTGCTACAGGCAATATGAACTTCGAATGATTCGTCGAACCCCCATGTATCTCGGAACATGACGGGCGAGTATTCATTACGAAATGGTAGAAATGGGTCCTGTTCATGATACCTAGGTATCAGAATTTATTACCCCATTTCTTCGTCCCACCTTGTATTCTGCTGTCCCTCAATATTCAAGTTACGAGTACCAGTGACTATGCATTGCCCCTACCTAATTTTTGCTTACACAGTATTGTTGTACATTATCTCAATATCACACTTATTGCTTCGCGATCCGGCTCATCTGTAGGCTCACAGTTTGCTTGTCCTGGCAGGATTTATCTAGTCAGGATGTTTGAGCACGGTGGCAATCTCCCTTAACCCAGTTACAGCAACCTTATTTGCATCCGAGTCGTAGCACTGAAATAGACCAACAATTATATATATTTTCTGATGACTCGAACAGTGGGTAGGAAGCAAAGAAGTAGAGAAGACCCTGGGTTTCACATCACTCCGATAAATTGGGTGGATACTACCTGTGGCGGACACTACAAGACTGGCAACATACCTTCGATTTGGGGGCGATCCTGTGGATGAACGCTTGAAACGATGCGGCGCATGGTCAACACGGAAGATGGCCTGCGGACTGAACTTGGAGCGAACTGAAACGTGGTCACAACTATGGCACTGCTCACCTCACAGGGAAGGGGGCTGGAAACTTGCAGGAACTACACCAATGGGAAACTATCTTTGAGGACAAAGTCCTACTTTAAGTGCACAACTTGATTATCTTGGTTCGCAAGGTTGTCAACCCTTGTCTCGTCAGTTTGCAAGCCCACATGCCTCTGAAATACTCACCTCTGGAGATACAGCAAGGTAGACATCACGTGTCCAGTATCAAGCTAGACATACTTGCGCAGGCTGGTCGGTGATGTATCCGTGCGCTGACCGCGCAACGGGGGAGCGCTGTTGTTTCGTGATGTATATTAGTATGAGTGTGTGTACAGACGGAAAGTTTCTCTGTATTCCGCCGAGGTTCTCTACATGGTGGTTTCTGATTATCTGCTGTCAAGCGGCTTGCATATTAGCGTCATCTGTCAATCGATGATGTGACTCTCGAAGAATCTACCGAATGGCAAAAATGCAGGCACGAGTAACCGAGATATTTTGTCGTCACCAATTCACCAACTTCAAGGGGGGTCTCGAGACCACCCGTTGTATTGCGTACATCCGACCGTCGTCGACTCACCTTCTTCAGCCCGCCATATGGCGCATTCGACACTCTTTTCCAGTAAGACACCATCCATACTGCGGCGATCTCGCTTGACCTGGCATACTGTTTGAATCCTCTCAAATAGACTATCACGGAGAACAATGGATGGTTGAGCGTGGGAATGGCATAAGGTTAGGGTCCGTGCGTGGGAAGCAGTGTGACCAGTGTGACCCAAATATTGGCGTTTGTTGATTTTTTGGGTCGATTCTGCGTCGGCCCCGCGCGCTTCCTTTGCTCCTTCACACTTTGACAACTCGATCGCCGTCGACTGCCACAGCGAACAAACACCCGTCGTCGTCGTGCTGCACGTTTAGCTCACCTCCCCTCGTCGTGCGCCCCGTCCTCCGGTGTTCTCCTTCGTCGTCTATCCAGTGTCAACCAAGCTTCTATTTATCCAATCCCACGCGTCGCGCACGTCGTCTGCCATTGCCCAGCGCCTCTCTCATCGTCGCCGTGTAACGCTTCCATCCCGTCAAACAGCATTCTAAACTCGCACTCCATCTTCGTTCCCTCCTTGTCTCCATTGTATCCATATCAGCAGTCCTCGTATTTGCGCTACCTCCCACTACCCTCCCGTTACCTGCGTTGGTCCCTCCGACTGTTGATGTTCAATTATTAGTCTCAAAGCTTCAAACACATTGTAATTCTTCACCTCACAGTTTCTCCACGCTGGCGCCTCTTGCTCCAATCTCGTCCGCTCCTCGGTCACAGCCTCTCGAAGAAGACCTCATCAATCGCTCTCTGTTGGACTCACTTGACGCGCAAGGTGACGCAGAACCGCTTCGTCTCCCCATGCAGCAGTCACTTGCTATGTCGCAGTCTACTGCTAACACAGAGTCGGGTGGTACTTCTCCTGAGACTCAATTCCCTCTTCCATCAGGTCGCGCCGATTCTCCGTCTAATATCGATCGTAACAGTGGCCACACATCCAACGATATCTTGCACCGCCCCTCACAAGTCCCTCAGAGCGCCGACGGTAACCATCAGCATCCAATTTCAGAGTCGGCATTCGCTCAGGGCGGGGGCCATCCAGTGTACAACAGTAACAACAGTTTTCACCCACCCGACTATCTCTCTGAGTCAGAAAGTCTCTCCTTGAAGATGCCGCCTCAAGCGACCAAGTCACCTGGCGATTTCGGAGCTGGTCCTTTCAGATCGTCATTTAGCGCCTATAGCGGGATCAACGGCGCACATGTTCCTCATTCCGGTCCAGGCAATCTACCTCCGAGTTCTTTCCGTATGCGCCAGGTCAATACGTCATCCGCTACATCTCAGCCGTTTACGAGCGCTCCTGAAAGCTTTGCCAACCACCCGTTAGGTATTCAGCACCAGCTCTCCCAGCAATCTCAGCAAGGGACTTCTCTGTCTTCTGGGTTCGAGCCCCGAGGAGTCGACTTCGGAAGTAGTCCTCCACTGGCTGGAAAGGTGTCCCAGCAGTTTGGCTTAGACCCGTTTTTGCAGTCCCACGCGGCAAAAAACCAGATGCATGATTCTTTCCACCCTCTGTCCCACAGCAACTCCGTTGGTCAGGTGCCGTACTTGAACGGTATCCACCTTCAGAGTCAGACGCCATATGGTCCCCATCTCCAGAGTAGTGGTCCGGTTGGCGCTGGTTCCACAGGCGCTGGTAGGGCTTTGAATACCTCTGGGCAACTGAACGCGGCTGTCGAACCCCAAAGTGGCAGTAGCCAGCAGGAAGAAATATCCACGATCTTCGTTGTCGGCTTCCCGGATGACATGCAGGTTTGTTCCTGCACTTTGATCTTTTTAATTCAATCTTAACTCAATTTACTTTGTCAGGAACGAGAGTTTCAAAACATGTTTACTTTTTCTTCCGGTTTCGAGGCTGCGACTCTCAAGATCCCCAACAAGGAGTATACCGCTTATGGATCTTCAGGTGGCACTCCTTCTGGGCTTCCGTTGCGCGGCAGCTCCTCATATTCTTCCTACTTTAATTCAGGCCCAAACGACCCGTATAATATCGTCACCGTTAACCAAGGTGGCGTAGTAGTGGACAATGGGCGTGACGGTCCAACTACTTCCTGGCCACCGTTGCCAGTTCCACTCAACGACGAACCAAGTCATTTTCAGGGCCCCGGTGGTCAGCCTCCTCGCAAACAGATAATCGGCTTCGCCAAGTTTCGCACTCGTCAGGAAGCTTTGGAAGCAAGAGATATGCTGCAAGGTCGTCGGGTCGACATCGAGAAAGGGGCAGTTCTCAAAGCAGAGATGGCGAAGAAAAACCTTCACACGAAGCGCGGCGTTGGCATTGGCAACACCAGTTCAACTGGCGGCAGTGTATCGCTTGGCAGTAACCTAAATGCTCTTGCTGGTGTGGGGGGCCTCGGAGCATTGGGGGGTCTCGGGGTTACACCTGACGCACTCGCTGGTCTTGCGGCTGGTATGAATCTCAGCTCCAATATGAACATGAATGCCCTTGCCTCGCTTGGTGGTGATTCGTTGGTTACGCGCGAAAGGGAGCTCAATGCGCTGAGCGCCATGGGCTACAATAACCTGAGTAGCGGATGGCGAGAAGGACGACTTGGGGATAGTAGCGAGGAAGAGCGGGAGAGAGACCGGGAGCGCGACAGAGAGAGGAGACGAGAAGCACTTGTGGGCCTTAACCTCGGCATTGGAATTGGTGGTCGTGGGGCGCGAGAACGGGCCCTTGCTGACGAAGAAGAACGGGAGAGACTTAGGCGCAGGGAATTCAAAGCTGTTCAGGGCGATGCGGTACGACTGCTCTCAGGGAATTCTGCTGTGTATGACGCCTTCCATGCAACTTCGTTTTTTTCCCGGAACGTGCAAGCTAGCGTTCTCTCCCCCTCTGGTGATAGCACAGCTTCAGGCCAGAATCCTGTCCTTGGAAATGGTTTTGGCGGGATTATCGCTCAGACTTCTGGTAGAGATGATGGTGGCGCACGTGAAGCGATTGGTCCTTGGGATCAACCTTCTCCTCGTGATCGCGATTCTGCATACTCTACTCTTGCATTCTACGGAGCTCGCAAAGCCTCAGTCATGCCTAGGCCATCCTCACCTCGGGATACTTCGCCTCCCAAACCTAATCTCCCATTCTTACCTTCTTTAAATGATGAGGAAGGCATGCTTCCTCCTCATCGCTCAGGAATCTTGCGTTCAATGCAAGCCTTCGCTCCTGCTGTCGATGAACCAGTGGTTTGCCGTCCACCAGCACCGCCTTCAAGTAGTACGTCAAGTACAAGCGGTCTTGACGACAGTGGACCCGCGCCGCTTACTGTTACTATCAGCGGACAAGTTAGCACTGGGAATACTTCGCCACAGTTGCCATCACCTGCCTCGCATGCAAGCTCTGCAACCAGTTCTTCCTTGGGTGGTCCTGCCGCCAGTTCTTCGAGCAGTGGAGTCCCAAATGCCGTCGGGAATGTTGGTCCTAGGAACGCTCTTGTTGATCAGAATCCTCCGATCAACACCCTCTACGTTGGGAACCTTCCTACTAGTCCTGTTGGTGGAGGGTACCCTGCAAATTATCTTGAGGACAGTCTCAGGGATCTCTTCTCTCGACGACCGGGGTATCGAAAGCTTTGTTTCAGGCAAAAGAGCAACGGTCCAATGTGCTTTGTTGAGGTAGCTTTTCTGTATCGTTCATTTAGATTATCTTTCATACTGACAACTCTGCTTGCAGTTCGAGGATGTCAACTATGCTACGAAGGCATTGAACGAGCTTTACGGGAATTCTCTTGGTGGTCTGGTCAAGAATGGTGGGATCCGGCTATCGTACAGCAAGAACCCTTTGGGTGTTCGCACCCCGACCACTGCAAGCTCTGGAACGTCGTTGCAACAGCAAAACAGTATTCATTCCGGCGTTGCTTCTCCTTCTACTGCAGACGCATTTCAACTCCGCCAGGGCTTTGATAGCGATATCAGCACTATGAATATTAGGCGTGACAATCCAACCGCAGCTTCACCACCACCATCCGCCTTTGGAGGATATGTGCGTTCGCCACCTCCGAGGTTCGTCTCCCCACCGCCTTCTGCGAGTTTTAACACGGTACCATCTTCTCCAACAAACGGAACTACCCTTCCACGCGGGCCTCATGCATTTGGCATTTCTCTTGGCGGTACCGGAGGGGGCTTCTCTCCCTTTGGGCTACCACTGTCGCCTCCCAATCAATCGAGCACTGTCCCACCTTCGCATTCTATGATACCCGATCATCCGAGCTCAGACGTTCCTTCAGCTCATGGTCACACCCAGCATTTCCCGCATCGGGCTTTGTCGCCTTCATCTTCCACTGTAGAGGCCACCAAGGCCGGTTAACGGGCTGAATTATTAAAGTCGCTCAATATTTTTCAACAAGCATGAAGCATCTACAGCAAACCATCTGCGCATTCTATATATATCTGTACTTACAACCACCACGACATGTTTGACATCCCAATCCTCATTCTCAAATCATTTGCCAACCTTTTTCGAACCGCATCCGCTTCGCAGATCACCTTTCACATATTATTTACTTTCCCTCGTCTCTGGTGTTCGCAACCATTAATTGCACTCCCCACGATTTCCTTTATACGATTTGCTGCGCTCCGTTTTGTGTTCGTGCTCACATTCCAGTCTATTGCTCATGCAATGACCCGTGCTGATATCTCTACCCTACTACATTACCACGACTTTGTTGTCTCAGAAATTCGTATACATTTTCTTTTCGTCTTCTTGACCTTGTGCGACGTTTGTCATGCCATGATTGTCCATTTCCGTTTCTCCGTGCAGGTCGTTATTTCGGGGGCGCTGAACGATGTTTTCCAGTTCGACTGTCGTCCGTATGTTTCCGGTCTCTCTGAATATGCTTCGGTACGGTATCCAAATCAACCTTTGATGTATACTAGTTTCTCAGGTCTTCAACGGAACGAACAGATATTAGAACATTTCGTGTGATAAATTTCGCGAGTAAATTTATGAATATATATCTCGACACAGGCTGTGAGAGCGGACATCGTAGGGATTACCGTCCGGAGCTCTCGGCCCACTCCCGACTGCCCATCTGAACGAGCCGTGAACACGCGCGAGCAAAGGCAAAGATCTCTTCTTCACCCGTGAACATGGAACTCGCGCCCACGACCTCGGGGGGCAGGCCCTACATATGCGTGGGTCAGTACGCGCGAGGCTGGTTGGAAGGGACTCACGAGGTCGTCCATGACGCTGCGCATGTGATCGGACATCTCGCCGTTTGCGGTGTCGTCTGAGAAGACTTGGTAGATGGGGACCTCGGACGAGATGAAGAGTTTCGTCTGCGAGGCAAGTAAGCGACTATACAGTGATGTAAGCGCGACACGAGTACCTTGGATTCGTAACAGGCGTCGATAAAGGTAATGAAGCGCCGTGCCTAGGAGACGGGAACAGTGAGACAGCACCCCCACGCAGACGGACGCGTGACACGTACGACGTCCTTTCTAGAGACGCCCATCTTCTTCACGTCGGTCACGAATATGGTTCCGAACGTCTTGGTGATCTCCAGGTAATCGGCCGCGCTGAGCGGACTGTCGCAGAGTTCGGCAAAAGTGAACCGGGCGACGCAGGAGGTGGAGAGGGGGATGCGGATGGTACGACCAAAGGTAGTCAGAGGACGGTTGGCGATGACGAGGTCGGGGTTGGTGTCGGACACAGGGGGGGGGGAAGTGAGCGAATCAAAAATCTTGTTGATTTCTGCATCGTTCTCTGGTGTGAGAGGGTGGTAGTATACATGCGAGAGTGCACGGGGTATACGTCTATAGTCTGTAGGATGTGCGTCAGAGATCGGAAGAGGATTGTGGGCAGAGGGACAGACCCGTCCCAGAGTCGAGGTCGACAACATTGAAACAGGTCTTGAGAAGATCTATGGCAGGTATAAAGCTAGACCGTTGGATGCCATTCTTGTATAGCTCGTCGGGGTGCCGACTGGGAAAACGTAAGAAGAGGAAAGAGGGAGAGGGGACGCGACTGACTTGCTGGTAATAACCGAGACAACGCCGTGTCTGGAGAGACCCTCGAGAAGTCTCCTGAGGATCATGGCATCAGCAATATCCGTGACCTGAAACTCGTCAAAGCAGAGAACATAGGCCTCTCGAGCGAGATCTCGTGCGACGGGCGCGATTGGGTCACCGCCGTCCCCACCACCTACGCTGGCGCCGCCTCCCCCGCCGATAAGACCCATGGCGAGTTTGGCGGCATGCACGCGTTTGTGCACGTCGATCATGAAGGCGTGAAAGTGCGCGCGACGTTTGCGGGCAATGGAGGAGGGCAGGGTGTCGAAGAAGAGGTCCATGAGCATGGTCTTGCCGGTACCGACGTCGCCGTAGAGGTAGAGGCCCTTGGGTGTGTTCGGCGGGGGGGATGCTGGTTCGGGTGGTTGGCGGGAAAAGAGGCGAGAGAAGAGAGAGGTGGAAACGGCGAGGGGGGCGGCGGGAGGGGGCGAGTAGGTGAGGAGCTCGGCGTGGAATGCGTGGAGGTGCTCGATGATGCGCCGCTGGTGGGGGTCTGGTTTGAGGGTGCCGGTGGAGACGAGGGCGTCGTACTGCTGCAGCGGCGAGCGCGTTGCGGCGGGGGGCGCGACGTGGAGCACCGACTCGAGCACGGTCGCTGCGGCGGTCGTCTGTCGGCGGACGTGTGGGCGCAGGGAGCTCGTCGCTGCCCGCAGGAGCATCGTCGTCGTGGTCGATGTTGAGGTGTGATCCGGTGCACGTGCGGCCGCCGGTCTGCCATGGACGAGTATGTGCTGCTGCTCCTCGCCGACTCGAATCTGCCGACTGGCTCGTTCGTCGCCTCCTCCGGCCTCGAGTCCTACAGCGCCCACGGATTCCTCCACCAGCCCCACAGCGCCGCCCTGCTCGCCTTTGTCCACGACAGCCTCCACTCGTATGCCCACAGCGCGCTCCCCGTCGTCTCAGACGCCCATCGCATCGTGGCGCCCCTCTCAGACGGCCCTGTCGATCTGCGCGACCCTCTCGCCGCCCTCGTCTCCCTCGACGCCTTCTACGAGTCCATCACCCTCAACCACGTCGCCCGGCGCGCGTCCACCTCTCAAGGCGTCGCCCTCCTCACGCTGTACTCCAAGGCCTTGGCACCACCCGACGCCCACCCGCTCGCCTCCCTCGTCGATCAGCTCAAGCTGGCCGTGCGGCGCGGTGACACGCCTGGCCATCTCCCCCTCTGTTGGGGCGTCCTCACTGGCGCGCTCCATCTGACCCTCGGTGCGTCGTGTTGCCCCATCCAAGTCGTCTCTCATCCATCTGCCCAGACCGTGCCCAGCACCTTGCTCTCTTTCTCCACGCCCGCTCTCTCCTCTCTGCGGCGGTGCGTATGAACACCATCGGTCCCTATCTTGCTCAGCAACTCTTGCTGCGCGACGTACGCCCCATCCTGGACACCCTTGTCGCTCAGTGCGCCACCATCTCAACCGCGATCTTGCTCGATGACGCTCGCGATCGCAAAGATGCCGATGAACTGCCCCTCAACGGGCCCTCCAATACATGGCCATTGGGCGAAATCCTCGCCATGAGACATGATCTACAACATTCGAGGATATTCAACAGCTAGTTGATGTTTGTATTCGCCACTCTTACATTTCCTCATGCTCCGCCAGCCAATGCCAACCTCGCCGCGACTTCTGCTTGTCCTCTCACCAAGTTGGCCAAATACGATACCATGACGCTGTCTTGTAGCGCCGTTGCCCAGCCACCTTCTTCGTCCGGCGTCGCGCCAAGCACGTTCCACAGATACTTGCCCAGCGCAGGATCCGGGGGAATCTCTCCGCGTAGGATCGCTTGCACGTGTGCAAGGACGCGATTCAGTGCATTCGACGTGCTCACGAGGGCAGTATATAGAGCAGGCAGAGGCGAGTTGGGCAGAAAAGCATTTGATGTCCCGGAGGAGGAAGAGACGAGAAGATCGACTGCGATGATATGAATGAGCGTTCGACAAGAAATGGGCACGACTCACGTCCTGAGCGTTCAGACTCGTGGAATTTTAGTTCGCAGGGAATGGGTACGAATACGCAGTTCTCTGCTTTTGGATACACTCCTACTGGCGAGCTGTACGGCCGATCAGTGAATGAACGATGTGACATGCGAGTGCTGCTGACCTGACGTATGCCCTCACGCCCGCGCCGACGCCCTCCTCTGTGCCCGTGTCGAGTGCGAGATGCACGGCGGGAAACGACCCAGTCTCTTGCTCGTAGAAATTTTGAATCAGGGCGGAAAAGGTGCCCAACCCTCCCTGGCCCTCGCCGCTCCCAGTAGCATACCACCCGACGATGCTGAGCCCCTCCCTTCCCTGAGGACCCACGCCGACGCCTGCGCCGGCCGTGCCAGAGGGCGCGATCGTCTCGCCACGGCCTTTGAGGAACATGTCGTACATGGCTCGGTGGTACTCGCCGTCGACGGCGACCTGCTCCTCCGTCTCCGAGTGGAGCACGGCGAACGCGTGAGTGACGTGGATGACCGTCGGGGACGTGGACGACGAGGACGACGAGAACGACGAAGGCGTGCGCGTGCCGAGGAGGGTGCCGATGACGCGGTGCTGGGCGTCGGTACGACGCAGGTAGTGATCGAGGATGGAGAGCAGCGCGGTCGGGTGGACCGTCAGTGCCGTCGGGCGCGACCTTTTTTTTTTTTTTTTTTTTTCAAGGGGTCAGCGACGTCGTGCACGGCGACGACAGAAACTCACGGGTGCGCATCTGGGAGCGGGTGTTGGAGGAAGACGGCAGACGAGGGCGGGCCCAGCGGCATCGTGATCAGAAACGATAACGCGCGCGTTGCGGAGTTGCAATCGACGCTTGTTTTTCAACTACAATATGCCCTCCGAAGAGACAAAGGTCCGTCCTCGCCTCGTTCCCCACCTCCATGCCTCACCTCGAACACCGCAGGAACGCATTCTCAAGGTCGTCGAGTTTGGCCGCGTACGTCGTCCTGTGCATTGCGCACGAACCCTCATTGACCGTCATACAGACCGTGCTGCACTATGGTTGGGTTCCGATGATCATATACATGGGTTACACCCGGAGCTCGCCGCAGCCCATGCTCATCAAGTCCGTCGCTCCCTCTGCGTCCGGCGTTGTGCTCACCCTTCCAACAGACTCATAAGTCCGCTCGCTTAAGTTTCCTCCTAGACTATTTACGCACGCATGTATCCTATAATTCTCACCAAAATGCACTCACTCCTCGCCCTTGCGTGAATCGCCAGTGACACATGCGAGGTGAGTCTTGTCCGTCACCCTTTGCTCGTGCGACGATTCAATCACCGTGGCATTCACTGAATTGCCCTGTTGTATAACCACCCTCGGCTTGGTTGGAACTGGGGTGTCTTGTCGAATCTCAAGGCCAGATATGAGCTTCCCCTCGTCCTTTTCATTCCCTCGTGCGCTCAGCATGCTAAACGTTACTTGTTCCCCAGGTCTTTCATTAAATGGATTCGATGCTAGTATTAGGGTGGCACGTCTTTACTACAGATACACTCTCCTCAGCTCGGACGCCCCCGTAATCCGTTGGCACATTGGACACAGCTTTGTTGCACCTAGACACCTCAACCAGCATGTCGCACAACACGTATGCCAACACCCTGTCGATACTGTGGGGTCGACATGCGGTGACAGACAGATGCGACAAGTCGCGGGCGCAGGCTGAACATGTGAAATATGAGCAATGGGTGACACCGAGGTGCTAAAATGTACCATGGCATTCAGTTTTGCTTCCAGCGCCGCTATGAGGGCAAGGTTGTCCCCCCGGGAGCGTGCAGTCATGATAGCCACGTCTAATTTGTCCATGTCTTCGTCTGTCCGAGGTGGTGTTAGAGGGCTAGCCTGCGCTTGCCGGTCGTGATTCGAGCGTTGGTCGACATTTTGGCCTCCATCCGGCTCCATCCTCAGAACATCGGCCTCTCCAAATTGAGCGTCGCCAAAGGCAACGTCGTCAGTTCCGTCGATGTCGATATCGTCCTCCGTGTCCATTGTCGAGAGACGAACGTGTATCCCCGTTCCTCGAAGGATCGCGTTCGTGATGACTCGGCCGGGGACCGCCTCGTCCGCTGCGTCCCAGCCAGCGTCTACGTCCACGTCCACGTCGCCAGCCTCGTTCCCGCGCACGAGTATCGTCTGCTCCTGCTCGACCTGCGCACGTCGGTTCTCATGGGCCAGACA
>JBBPUA010000153.1:0-29330 GCA_038094355.1 Afroboletus lepidellus | reverse complement strand
TTGCCCGTTTCCCAGCGCACTCGCCCCCCGTCCACCCTTTCCACCGTCCCATCCCCCGTCGTCCCTGCCCGCCCTCGGCCACTCCCCCCCAACAGCCCCCGCACACATCACGGCACCATGACGAATCTCAGATCACACAGCCACAGGTCAGCCTCCAGCTCGACCCTTAAATACCATCGCGCTCCCTGGTCTCCTCACTTCACTCTTTCCCCCACGTTCTTTACACCATGTTCGCCATCCTCGTCGCCCTCTTGCTCCCCCTTGGCGCCTTGTCCCGCCCACTCATTCAGGTTCACCAGGTCCGCGCCGTCGTCCCATCATATGACCACTGACGACGTCGATTGAACAGAGCGCGTCAGCCTCCTGCATCATCGCAGGCGTCGACTATCCGAATCCCCATGAAACATTCAGGTCTCTCAGCCGGCGCGCCATCGCTCCTCCTCCCGGTCTATCCAGGCGTACATTTGCCGATCTCCTCTTATGGTGTCACGAACACAGCGGTATCGTGCTTGCTCATCACAACCCCAGTTGCCCTGCCGGATCGGGAAGCGGAGATAACGACCAGCCTGACGGCGATAGTGACGATGAACGTGGCGATTCCAGTCCGACGACGTCTAGTGACTCCGACGAAGGAGCAACTACGGTCGACCCCGGTCCTGATTCAACGCCCTCCAGCTTTGGCCCGGGTGTCCCCGGAAACGTCACCGTCTCGTCTGGTCACGCTTCCGGCGCTGCTACGGCTTCGGGTCCTTCTGGCTCGGGCATCCCCGGTACTAACGGTGTTTCGTCCAGTGGTTCGGCATCAAATGTCTCCTCGGGTACGACTCCCTCGCCGTCTTCCGCTCCAGGTGCCACCGATGGAGACTTGGCCACGACACCCCGTCCAGGTTTTGCCACAGCCGTAAATTCCTGTACTTCGGGCTCGGGTACGACCGCCTCGCCTTTTGGTTCCGCTGCAACGCACGGGATAGCAACTGCAGCGCCTTCGCCCGCGATCACGGCATCCAGGTCACCTCCGACGAGCACGAGATCCGCGTTGTCTTCGATTACAAGAACCACAGCGTACCATCCCGCATCAGCTACCTTGACCCCTACTCCATGTCCCCCCGGTCAGAGAGTAGCATCCTTCAGCGCTACGGTGGGTAGTTTGGCTTCAGCGATTATTTGCGTAGTAGCCTAGAAAGGAATCTGGGTCGCCAGCCGCCTTGTACATATGTACATATTTCATTCGTTCATTTGTAAACCAAACAACACGTCAATAACGCGTCCACACGTGATCGGTGACCTCGAGGCGCCAACAAGCGAATGAGCCGCCTGAGCCTTGTGATGAATACCCACTTTGCAGTCCTGCCTCTAGGTATGCCCGACTCTCCTTCGAAAGTTAAATTGAAACGATCAAAATGGTGCTACAGACGTGATTGATAGCTTGGTGTCACAACTGCCTGGCGAGACGCCACATGCACCCTGTTTCTTGCGACTTCTCCACCCCAGAACAGGTGTGTCACGTCCCATCACCGAAATATCCCTCTCGAACGTGGCGTTCCAGGCGTCGCATCGCTCTTCTTGGCGCATGAACGTGCTCCCGACGGAGACAAGTCCGACCGACCGCGGGTCTCCAAGATACTAGAAGTGCAAGCAGTGGACCCCCCCAATGCACGTTCCTGGTTCAACGGCGACGAGGTCGTCTCAGGTGTGTCTTGCAGGTTCGTCCAGGTCGTGCGCTGAACGCGTAACAGACGGAAAACTCCTCGTCATGACGCCCGTGGACCCGCTGTTCCTCCTGATACCCATACTCCGAGCGGTTAGACAGGTAGGCAATTGGTACGAAGCCGAGGACGACCTGACCGCTCTGAAAGGGTGTCGGCAATTTTCGGCCGGCAGAAGATATATTTGAAGACGCGGCGAGGTGCATTGCGGAGGCGTCTTTGACCGCCGGTGCTCCGCAGGACTCAGCCGTGTCTGTGGGAATGTACGATGTGACGAGGTTTGCCGCCCTTGAGTGTACGAATAAGGCGATGAGACGACTTTGTGACGTCAAAGGCAAGCCTGTAGGTTCACATACGACACCCGCTCACAATAGTCGTCTAGAGGTCACGGCCGAAATCACCGTGTACAGATATTCGTCTGAAAAGCTTACACAAGAATTGAGAAAGAAGGTGGAGACGCTGTCGTCGCCTCGCATCACGGAGATGTCAAGGTGTTTAGTCCGAAGTCTCGCCAAGGACGCACTGATGGAGGACAAAAACGAGGACTTGCTCGCGCGTGAGTGCCAGTGACCATGTGTGTAACTGACCATCGGCCGAACGCGATTTGTGCAACAGTGGGAAGAACGAAATTGGCTTGCGATATGCTCGGGCAATACCTTCCTCCGGACATACAGCAAGAGCTCCTTGCGACGTACGAGTACGTATCAGGCACCGCTTTCCTGAGCAACGCTGATGGTGACATGGGCAAATCAGCTTCTCCAAGCTTGATGCGCACGTGAGAGCCCTCGCCAAGGAACAGTCGCTTCTGGTATCTGAGAACAGTGCCGTCACCAAAAAGTCAAAAACCAGTGCCACGATGGTTTCGGAGGGTACCAAGAAACGGAAAAAGGATGGCAAGGCTTCACAAGGAGTGGAGAAGCTCAAAAAAGCCAACGTCACCGGAATGTCCAAGTTATCGGCCTTTTTCACAAAGAAGGTCGAGTAGGCGAGTCATACACATGATATTACCATTGACGAGCGTGTCGTCTGGAGATGCAAATTCCAAATTTTGTAGCTGCGCGTGAGACGGCAGTGATACTGGTCGGGGTGACCTCGGAGGAAGTAATTCCAAATTGCAGTTCTGCGTGAGATGGTATGAAAGTGCATATGGCAAGTGGGCGAACGACCAGTTACTAGCAGAATCTACTTGCCCGTTCGCAGCCGAACTGGAGCCAGGTCAGTCGGTTTCAAAGCACGTTTACACACGCTGACTGATCTCTAAGATGATCCGAAATGGAATTGTGGTCAACGGTGACCATCTTGCTCACGATGGCGTGATATCATCTCATCGTTCAAAAGGGCCTGCGCTGATGGCCTTGAAGCATCGAATTCGTACTACTCTCCAAAACTAAGGCATGGACAACACTCCTCACGGCGGTTCCTTGAAGGTCTGTTCTTGATTTTCCTCTTGCATGCCATTTCAACCATTGATTGCGTCCTAGGATCTCCTTGTGCGCGACGAGCCAATCGCGGCTCAGCTGAAGCAGGAGACTGCTACTCTCAGCGACATCGTCCTCACCGAGGTATGCATCTGAACTCGTCAGGCGGGCACTTCATTTATGACACTGATACCTATAGCGCCAACTCTGTGATCTTGAGCTCATTCTTAATGGCGGTTTCAGCCCTCTGGAGGGCTTCATGAACGAGAGCGACTACAGCAGGTAATACTCTCCGACTTGCAGTCCGATGAACCTCATCTTTGTCTGCAGCGTCGTGGATACGCTCCGGCTCTCTGACGGAACGCTGTTCCCTATGCCTATCACCCTCGATGTCTCTTCCGACGATATCGCCCGTGTTGGCATTACTCCTGGCGCCCGTATTGCCTTACGTGACCCTCGAGACGATGAGGCGCTGGCCATCATCACTGTTGAGGACGTCTACACTTATGACCGCGTCAAGGAGGCCATCCAGGTCTTCGGCGCAGATGACCCCGCCCACCCTGCTGTTGCTTATCTGCGGAACCGCGTCAAGGAGTACTACGTCGGAGGCAAACTCCAGGCGATCCAGGCTCCCTCCCACTTCGACTACGTCGCCCTCAGATGTAAGAACTGTCCTGTCCGCGTTGATCCTCTCGTCTAACACCACCGCCAGATACCCCTGCGCAGCTGCGTGCGCACTTCCAGAAACTCTCATGGACTCGGGTCGTTGCGTTCCAGACACGCAACCCGATGCACCGCGCTCACCGTGAACTCACCGTCCGCGCTGCCCGCCAGCACCAGGCAAACGTCCTTATTCACCCTGCCGTCGGCCTCACAAAGCCTGGTGATGTCGACCACTATACCCGTGTACGCGTCTACGAAGCCATCATGGCCAAGTACCCCAACGGAATGGGACAGTTGGCACTCTTGCCTCTTGCCATGCGCATGGCTGGTCCCCGTGAAGCCCTCTGGCACGCCATCATCCGCAGGAACTTTGGTGCGACACACTTCATCGTCGGCCGTGACCACGCTGGCCCCGGAAAGAACTCGCAGGGCAAGGACTTCTATGGCCCGTACGACGCCCAACAACTCGTTGCGAAATACAAGGACGAACTCCAGATTGAGATGGTGCCGTTCCAGCAGATGACCTACCTACCTTCCTCCGACGAGTACCAACCTGCCGACGAGGTCCCCGCGGGCGTGCAGACCCTTGATATCTCTGGAACTGAATTGCGCCGACGCCTCAAGACGGGGGCCCCTATCCCCGATTGGTTCAGTTACGAGTGAGTGACAACACATGTCTTCGACTTGCGACTCACGATCGCATGTAGGGCCGTTGTCAAGAGATTGCGCGAGAGCTACCCGCCGCGCAACAAGCAAGGCTTCGTCCTTTTCCTCACTGGCCTGCACAACTCTGGCAAGGACGTCATCGCCAAGGCACTTCAGGTCGCTTTGAACGAGCAAGGCGGCAGGAGCGTTTCCCTGCTCCTCGGAGACGCCATCAAGGACGATCTCAAGTCCCGGTCGCTCACATCGGAAGAGCGCCACGACAGTTTGCAGCGCATCGCTTTCGTGGCCAGTGAACTGGCACGGGCCGGTGCTGCTGTCATCGCCGCGCCGGTTGCTGCCGAGGAGCGCTCTCGAGCACTCTTCAAGGACACCATCACGTCCACTGCTGGAGCAGGGGGCAACGTCTTCCTCATCCACGTAGCCACGCCTCTCGAGCACTGCGAGGGCACTGACCGACGGGGAGTGTGGGCACAAGCAAGGAGTGGCGCCATCACAGGCTTCGCCGGCGTGGACGTCGAGTACGAAGTGCCCAAGAAAACAGATCTCACAGTCGATGTCACGGCCCAGAACATCCCTGCTATCGTCCACCGTACGTTTCACCGTGCCCAATTGGAAACCCAACTGACCCTGTTCCTCTCAGGTATCATCCTCCTCCTAGAGACCAGCTCATTGATTTAGACCCGTAGTTGATACCAAGCATGTAAAATAGAACTACAAGTGGACTTGACCATGAGACTTTCTGAATCTCGTTGTGAGAAGCGTGGATAATTTGGTGGCTAGCCGAGCGGAACCTCCGTTCCTTTAATTCCGCGTGCTGGCACTTGACCTTCTTTCTCCAAGTTCAGTATGTTGTCTCTGATTCGGCGAGGACCACGTTCATTTGGACGTCTGTCGACACCTTATCGATCATCAGGCAGTGGCAATGCCCCCCGTCTCGCCTTGAACTGGGCTGCCGCACGCACCATGTCGGTCTACCACGGAGAGTCCGCCGTTCGCCCAGAAGCAGACAAGGTCCTCAAGGACATCGCAGACTACGTACACAACTACCAGGTCACCTCGGACCTCGCGTTCGAGACCGCGCGTCTCTGTCTCATCGACACCATTGGCTGTGGTCTCGAGGGCCTGCGCTTCGAAGGATGCACCAGACTGCTGGGCCCGGTCGTCGATGGCACCGTCGTGCCAAACGGTGCGTCGCGCGCTCGGCATCACGAGAGGTTGCATCTGACGCTGCGTAGGCACCAAGGTTCCCGGAACGAGCTACCAACTGGACCCCATCCGGGGCGCGTTCAACATCGGCACGATGATCCGGTACTTGGACTTTAACGACTGTTTCCTCGCTGCGGAATGTGAGTGCATTGTCGCTCGCGTTTGCACGCTCCGTGTTGAGCGTGCGCTATAGGGGGTCACCCGTCCGACAACCTGGGCGCCATTCTCGCCGTCGCGGATCACCTCGCGCGACAGGGTCAACCGCTGACGGTTCGTGACGTTCTCGAGAGCATGATCAAGGCGCACGAGATTCAAGGCGGGCTTGCCCTCTTGAACTCGTTCAACCGTGTTGGTCTCGACCACGTGGTGCTCGTCAAAGTAGCAAGCACCGCCGTCGTGTCGAAGCTGCTGTAAGGTCTCTTGTTGGTCATTGTCGTTGTATCGCTGACGTGCGCCCGCAGTGGACTCTCACACGCCCAGACTATTGATGCGGTCTCGCAGGCGTTTGTCGACGGCCAGTCGCTCCGCACGTACCGTCATGCTCCCAACACCGGCCCTCGAAAGTCCTGGGCTGCTGGCGACGCATGCTCGCGTGCCGTGAACCTTGCTCTTCTCGTCAAAAAGGGTGAACTCGGTCTCCCATCTGTACTCACCGCCAAGACCTGGGGTTTCTATGACGTCTTATTCAAGGCACGACGTTCTCTCATGTCCCGAGGATCCCATGCTGACGATGTTGGTTCATCAAGGGCAAGCAATTTGAATTCCAGATGCCTTTTGGCTCGTACATCATGGAGAACGTCCTCTTCAAGATTTCCTATCCCGCCGAGTTCCACGCCCAGACCGCCGTCGAGGCCGCACACACGATCCATGCGCAACTCAAAGCGACGGGCAAGTCCTCGGACGACATCAAGAGCGTTCGCATCCGCACACAAGAGGCTGCCATTCGTATCATCGACAAGCAAGGTCCCTTGGACAACTTTGCCGACCGAGAGTACGTCTCCCACGCATTCTTTGGGCCTCGACCTGACGCGCGACGATCCTAGTCACGCCATCAGCTACATGGTTGCATATCCGCTCATCTTTGGCGAGCTCACGTCCGAGTCGTACACGGACACGTCGGCGGCCGACCCCCGCATCGACGCACTGCGTGCCAAGATTCACTGTGTCGAAGACAAGAGGTTTTCCGTCGAGTACCACGAGCCTAGCATGCGTTCCATTGGTAATGCGCTCTTGGTAGAGCTCAACGACGGCACCGTCCTCGACGAGGTCGTTGTCGAATATCCCGTCGGGCACAAGCGCCGCCGCGCAGAGGGCACACCACTCTTGATCGAAAAGTTCAAGCGACACATCTCCCACCACTATGATGCGGTTCACCAAAAGAAGCGAGTACCTCATGCATTAGAGTTGGACTAGTCGACTAACCTACAGGATCGTTAGGATACTGGACGTTGTCTCCGACGCAGACGGTCTGTCCAAGATTCGCGTGGATCAGTTTACCGACATGTTTGTGAAGCAGTGAAGCAGTGGTGGACGCCCATTACTTGAATGCGATTATTCATGTGCACGCGCGAAGTGATGACGGTCGAATGAATCAAACTTGAATGCATTTCATACACAATTACAGACAGACGAGACTGGGACACGGCACGAAAACACGATTTATCAGAACAAATTGCAGTTACACTCCCTAACCTACAAGTCCACGCGTCGTTGCTTGCTCATTGACCATGGCTGGCACCTTGAGTTTCTTGTACCGGTACTTCTTTCGGTGTCCATGCGGGTGTCCTTTATTTTGCTCCTGTTCGCTAGTCTGTTCTCGAATGTAGTGCTCTTTCGTGATCGGAAGCCGGACCTTGACTGGAGAAACCTCGTGGTGTAAAGGGAGAGACGGGATCGCTAGATTGTTTTCGAATTCGGCCACTTCGGGGATGGCAGATTTTCGTGTTTCATCTGCATAACGTATTTGATGTCCCATTGTCGGATCGCGGCACGACACAATACTATCAGTTATGACTTGGCCATGGAGTCTTGATGGCGAGAGAGACGTCGAGAGTTCCAGGAGAGCGTTATCTTCTTCAGGTACGGATGAGAGACGCCGTTGCACGGAACGGGACGAGTTGATGGAACGCGCACTGTGGTATGAAGATCCTCTGGGTAGCGCTTGCGGCGATTCTGGAGAAGGAGGTGTTGGAACAGCGGGCGAGTGGTAAACAGTTCGGAAAGAGCCGGTGCTTTCATCTGCGGAAGTTGACGAGGCATTTGGTGGAGGGATTGGCTGGAGTGGCGAGAATTGTGCGATCGGGGACAACGCTTGCAGTTGTTTGATATACTTCGCTAATGTGCTTGAAGAAGAGGAACCTTGTCCGAGGGATGGCGCTTGATGAGACACAATTTGAGGGGTTTTAGTCGGTGGAGTATTTGCGTTCGTATCAAAACTGCTCTCGAGTTCATGCCGATCGTAAAAGTGACGAAGATACTGTGGGGCGTTCGCGCCAGACCAAAATTTTTGTGAAGAGACGGGGACCGGATGTTCGGTAGAGCCAACCAATTCAGGGGAAAGCGTAGAACAATACGTCAGATACGGGGAAAAATGAGAAGACCACTGAGGAGACGAGGAGTTAGGCGGAGTTGGAAGAAGGTTTTGTATTTGTAGTTTTTGCTTCTGAAGCGCCTGCCTATAGAGTTGCTGCTGACGATATTGCTGGGCAATGTCGATCGACGACTGTCTCGTGGAGGAGTTGACCGATTCGTTAGGACGAGGTTCGACGAAAATACGAGGATAAGATTGGGGAAGCCCCGAGGTCACAGCGGTGGGAATAACTGGCTCGAGTCGTCCCGAGCGGGTAGCGTGCGGATCCGTATCAACCAACGAAGTCCCGAGCACCTGTCGGAGACGAGCCAGTTGCCATTCCAAAATACGGTTACTGTCGACCTGGAAGGTGTCCATATCGTTGATGAAGTTATCTCCAGTATTGATTGGCATCGTTTGTCCTTCGTTCCACGCAAGGTCATTCGCGATATCTCGACGGGTTTCAATATCTGGCGACGCTTGACTCAGCGCACTGCGCTTGTCTTCATGGGCCTGACGGTGTGATCGGATGACATTCTGCTTCCCGTGCGTCTGTGACCGAGACGACTTTTGGACTTGCTGAGCGGCAGAACACCTCTTCTTTTGCAGACGGGGCGCGGCTTGATTAGTTCCATGTAAAGGAACGCTTCGATGGTCGTCAGAGTGAGTGGAATGGCCTTCAGCGCGAGCCTGGTTGTGAGGTTGATCGTCTGAACCTAACCCCCAAATCACCTGGGCAACGTTGTCAGGTTCTTCGATAATTGTACCCTCGGCACCACTCCACAATCATGATTATTAAATTGTCCCATATCAGGTGTCGAGCGACTCACGATGGACACCTAGCATAAGGCAAGGAGAGGGGGCCATGGAGAGCGGGTATCGGGCGGGGAGGAGAGTTTGCCCAAGCAACCCAGTCTAGAAGAATTTAGATCACTGCCATGGGTCAGAATATTCGATATATGCGCAAGAATCACCTTCGTCTTCCTCGATAAGGGGTTCAGGGGAGTACTTTCTGCGCAAAAAACCTTCTGAGAGCTGCGTACCACTTGCGATAATGAGAAGAGATTCTGGGGAGGAGGGCGGCGAAGGTGTTTGAGGGACATCAGAGGGTGTGCAGAAAACACGACCACGATCGTGTCGTCCGCCGTATGATCCAAACGAATCGCCCGCCGCGGTAGAAGGTGATTGGAAAAGGTCCGCAGATGGCTCCAATACTGTCCGAACACGATCTGGCATAGACACGACGCGTTTACCATGATTCTTGGACAAGGGCTCGCTCTTGTTTTCCGGCATCGACACGATGCGTCGATTCATGACTTCCCCTGCGAGCCATCGTGCATGTCTACCTTTGGAAAGTCGGCACGAAACCAGCGGCGTGAACACTGTGTTCTCCGGGCTTCGCAGAACGGTATGTGTGCCGTCAGAAACCGAGGAATTATGGGTCCCGGCGTGTGCTTCCTGCGCGATTCGGCGTGTGATGGATGGTGCGACCAGTACCACGGCGGGGTCAGCGTACGGAGAGGGGACTGTGTCCGTCTCTGTCTGGACGGATCTATCGACGTATTCCTTGACGATCCCCATCGGCGAGACGCAGGAACGATGGGGGAGAGAACAAGACGTCAGGGGGGGTCGACGAGTATTTAAGGAAGGTAAGATTGAACAAATTGAATGTCCGTTACTCCGCGAGCGTTGCAATGCCGATCTTGCCGAGTCGGATAGCGATGAGACGCCGGATTACCAAAATTGGGGAGACGGGGAGATAGGATGTTCCTAGGTGGCGTTTCGCAATTTCCACACTCACCCAGCCCGTCGCCGTCGCCGTCGTCGTCGTTGTCCACGTCGTCCTCGCCATCGTCCATGTCATAGTCAACAGGGATGATTATTGCCGACGAAGACGACACCCAGAAGATAAAGGAACCCCCCGTTGCCGTCCCTACTGTTCGTTACCCGGAGCGCGCGGCGGGTCGTCGTCCTTTCAGTCCCTTGCCCGACTATGAGACATCCCAGGCATTGGCCTTTCGCGATTTCAACGAATCCCAAGTCACTCTTTACAAGCCCCCTCCTCGACGCCGCTTTCTCGGCTCCCGCATCTGGAGAGCCGTCTTCGCTTCTCTTGTCGTCTACCTCTTCTTCTCCCTGGTCATTGGTGTCCCCATCATCGTCCATGTGCGCACTTTCTTCTTCTTTGTTCTTTCGCCTCCTCACCTTCACTGCAGAAATATCGCAACGACAACGAGGAGAGATACCCCTACGGCCCCCTCAGTTATGCCTTTGCGTGGCCGAATAAAGACTCTGGTCCCTACTATGGTGGCAATGCCAGTAACACCTCGAGCCCTAACCAGCAAGGAATACCTCCTTTCTGCGGTAATTGGACCACACTTGAGTACTTTTATAACCCCAACACTTCCATTGTTTTCGCGGCGTACGGCTCTCTGTCCTTGGCGCCGTCGTTATTGCTGACTCTATTCACAGCACTGAACGCCTTGTCTCCCCATCCGGACAGTTCTGCTTCACTTCAAATGCATCCTCCTCCCTCAATCTCGAATATATTCAGGGTGCCTTTTATACTGGCATAAACCCCGATGAGACCGTTCAAGATGCTGTTCTAACAGTCGCAATGCAAGCTTCCTCCCAAGACCTGTTCGATCGGATCTCTGCCTGTTTTGCCGTTGCTGACAACTTCACTGATCTTCTACTTTATGTTCGTCTTTCGAGTTCGATCACGTGTGTTTCACCAGTTACTCACAACTGTTTCAGGTTCCTGACGACCCCTCTCCATCCGACAACATTTTAGTCAACATCACTCTCCTCTTCCCGCAAAACGCAATACCTTACCAGGTCGACTCCCTCACCACTGTTCTACCCATGTTCGATCAACGATTCGGCTCTTTTGATGGCAGTGTGACTTTTGGCACAGTCTCCATCGAAGGCGCTGTATCTAGGGTGACCGTTGACGTAAGTTAGCTGAAGAAGGGACTTTGATGACTCAACTGACGCTGTAATACCGCCACAGTCCATACGAGCCGACAGGATACTGGTAGATACATCGCTGGAACCAATCACGGGAACATTCCATGCCAACACCTCTCTTCTCATCAGCACCATCATGGCGTGAGTCCATTTAGTGACGCCCATATTAATTAGCATTTACGCCATCGATAGCCCCATTACCGCGAATGTTAGCCTGTTCAATGATCCCAAGTGTGCGTTTCCTACTACGCTCGATGTACACACAGGAAACAAGTATGTTCTAGCTTTCATCCAAACATTTGTGCAGATAAATGACTCGCTTCCACTAGCAACTTGACCGTCGATGTCACCGTTCTGGCTCCGAACAAGGAGCCTCCGATGCGACCCAACTTTATCGCAAACCTCCGTACCTTTTCTGGTTCATTGTCCACTAATTTCTTGCATGACTCGACCTCTCCTCCAACTGCAATCCAACTACACGTCTTCAACGACCTCGGTCCTGCCAACGTCGCCCTTGACAGCATCTTCGAGGGGGTATTCCAGGTTTCTACCAAACAAGCAGTTGCATCGGTAACACAAGGAGATACAAGCGTGGCAGGGTCCCAGGCTCCAGAGCTTAGAGTCATGAAGACAGCGATGAACTCAACATCGCGGTCATATGGGTGGGTTGGCTGGGAAAATCCGGAGGCGCCATTGAATTCGTACCCGCGAGGGGAAGTATTAGTCGACACCTCATTAGCGAACGCGACGCTATCATTCTTGGGATGAGTGGCACTTGTTGTTTGGACGAGAGTCATGGCGAGCATCTTTATGATCTAGCGGTACAAGTCTATCTATCCCATTCCCGGGTATCCGACTCGAACTTCCCGCTCACTGACAATACTCTCCCTTTTGGTTCCGAATTCTTCCGAGGTCCTGTGGCATGGCATTGTAACTTGCTTGCCAAGTTGTATTTTCGGGGTATGATCGTAACTTAATAGATGGACTTGCTTGGCGCCCTTTTTTTTACTCTATACATACTTGTACCTTTTATTTCAAGGAAGCCTGGACTTCGCTGTACACAACCGCAATGGAGGCATGGTATTATATTCTCACCGGAGTCCTTTGTGGTGAAGACTTTCAATAATATCACACACCAGTGTCCTCCCACACTCTGCGGTGTCTCACGAAAGGCACTACCATAACTTGCTCCGCATCTTCTTTCCCTGGTGGGCCCATGTTTCTCCAACAAGGTGCGCAGAGCAAGCAAGGACTTTCACCTAGCCGGATATCTCCTACGATGGTCAGCACTGCGGGCACTTTAGCACAGGCTTTGCAAACGTCGCCAAGGGCGGGGGTAACATGCGTGGTGTGGGGGTAACCAGACGGCGGATCAGTTGGATGAACCAAACTGGTGGATGAGTCACAGACCGTTCGACACCGATGCGTAGGAACGGCACATACCGGATTTGATCGACGACGATGAAGTGCTCGCAACTTCCTTGGTGGAGCATCCAATATGGTTCATTGATCCGAAGAGTAAGGGAAGCGAAAAGCGTCTCGCTCAGCGACGTGAGCGACTTAGTGATCTGTGGGCGTTTTTCTTCTGGCAATCTCTCCAGGTGAGATAGGAGCTTGCTGCGGCGTTGTGAGTTGAAAGGTCACCTCCCTAGAAAGAGACATACTCTGCATAGTCATTACCAGGCTGCCCGTCACCATAAACGGCGCCGTCGATAAGCAGTAAACATCTTTCCGTACGTGCGGCAGTACCATCTTCGTTATCGGACGCATATCCGATCACATTGCCACGGTCATCCACCACCTCGTTCGGTACCTCGCTTGAATCACAAGGGATAACTTGGATGAAGTCTGCGAGGGTCTGAGAGGACAGCACGACATGCTGCGAGAACCGAGTGAGCTGGCTATGAATCCAAGGAACGCGGTTATACACAGTGAGCGTAACGAGAGCTTCTCGACGCGGACACGCGCTGAGCTGTGACGAAGGAGTTGGACTAAATCCACGTGAGATGAGGAAACGAAGGGATCAGCTGATCGTACCTCAACATCCCGTGTCCCGACCCCTTGGTGTGCTTGAGTGCATTAAAGTCCGAGTGCCTGGGAGCACGCATGAAAAATGCGGATTCCTGATTCAAACTATACGACAAGCTGGGTGAAGCTCTGCGCGGGAGACGGATATGATAGGAGATCGTACCCCCAACATTGCAGAGAAACAGTGTCCAGTTTCTCCTGTAAGGCGCGCGCGTCTGGTTGGGCTGCTGCTTCCTCTGGGTCCGGTAAACGTTTTCGCTTGCGTCCTTTCGGGGCAGAGCCACCAGCCTGGCCATGAATTGCGTTCACGGCGGCAGCATGAGAGCGATAGAGATGTGCAGAGAGGATGGGGTTATCCCACACCTCCTCGATTGCGGTCTTTAGCTCGGCGATGCTGTCATGTAGGCGACTCGTAAATACGAGCCATACAAGAAGTCCCTGCGACGTACCTCCCTGAGCACTCTGCTGCTACCGCCACCTGTTCATCTTGTGAAAGACTCTGCCAACCAGTATGGTTCCACGCATCACTTGGGGAGGGGCACGCAAGCGAGGCGGTGTCATTAAGAAACGTCCGGATGGGTATAGGCTCTGAAGGAGGACCAAAGGAGGAGTCGTGCCCTCGCGTGACGTGGATGCTCATGACATCGATACATAATTTCATAAGGTTTCACCGAGTTTTCAATTTGGAGCGACAACATTCTCGTTTAGTTAGCAGTGATCGGCACATTCCAACCCCAATCCCGGTATCATGTGGTGATCCATTCCAGATAGTTTGTAGACGATACATGCGATGTAAATATGTAGTTCATGTGTCACACATATGCCTGGCGACGGCCTGATCGCAGCGAGGAAGCGGCTTGTTTGAGAATCGCATCCCTCGCTTCTTCAACAGCAGTCTCAGAGCCTATAACCAGTGAGTTCAACATCTTGATTGCCTAGTACGGAGGACACACCAATGATGACAATAGTGTTGTTGTCTCGGCTGACTGTGATGTCAGCGCCGGTCTCAGCACGCAGACGAGCGACATTGGAGCCCTTTGTCCCAACGATCTTAGGGAACGCAGATCGATCGACGAGGGTCAAGAAGCCAACGTGAGTCATCGCCTCCGCCTGTTCAATGGCAGTCCTGATATCATCCTGGGCGCGCTCGAGACTTGCGGCGTCCTTGGACTTCAGAATCCATTCCGAATCACCTTCCTCTGCATCCTGATAATTGGGAGCAACCTGCCAACTCGATTCAGAGGCGTCTTCTTCTGCGTCATCAATGCGGGCAGTCGACGTAGAATTTTGCGGAGGATGAGTGGGTACCGCAGATTTTTGAGGGTGGGCAGACTGGTCAACGTGCACACCATATGATCGGAGGTTCCGGAAGAAGCTGCCTTGCTGCGAAATTGCATGATGATATTTCAAGGGTACAGATACCGCGGCAGTGAGCAGTTCTATGGGGGTGGTAGCCTTCTGGACCCTTGCCTAGCGAAGAGGTCAGTTCTTGTTGCACGTTAGTTACGTCGAATGACAAACCTTCAGTTCATCGATCGCGGCTTCACAAGCAGAACGAGATCCAGACACTTTCACAATATCAACAGGGTCTGCATCGTTGACTTCACTCGTGTTAACAGCGTCTCCCACTTGGTGGTAGGATCGGGACCCAGGGAACTGTACTTGAACACCCATGCGAGACTGGAGTTCGTTCAGGTGCTGACCACCTCTACCAATAAGATTACGGTGTTGGGCTGCTGGGATCTCGACGGCCAGCACCACACGATCTCTCAGGATGGAAGCCGTCTGCTCAAGTTCCACCTTGATTTTGTTGACAAGAGCAGGTTCCCCGCGAAGGCGCACTTCATCCGTAGGTTCGCCCTGCCGAGGGCTGAGCTCACTGTGAGCAGATTTAGGGGGGACCACAATGAATAACTTACAATCGGACAAGCCCAGCCTGTAGCTTGGAATCGAGTGGACCACCACAACGGACGATCAGGTCCTTCAGGCCTTGACCACCAGCGCCGATAATGGTCCTATGGAACTTGGTCTCGATGACAAGGGACACCGAGGTTTCCTCCCCAACCTGCTCAGCAATCGCCAAAATGGCGGTCTTGGCAGCTCCGATAGCCTCCTTAGTCCCACGAACGGTGATGTTAGTCTCCGCGTTGTTATCATCTGTGGCCTTGTCGATGTCGATCTGGGCACCTGTATCATCCTTGATCTCGTTGATGCTCGCCCCGCCTTTACCGAGAATACGTGCAACAGCTCGAGTTGGAACGCTGAACTCGAGAACATTGTTAGACTCTTTTTCAAATTCCAGAGCATCAAGAAGTTCAGATTTAGCACCAGCCACACCCTTTTTACCGCCCTTGACGAGGACTTCGTCAGGTTTATCATTGTTTTCCCAGGAGGACCCGCGGGGGAACGTGATCTTGACACCGTATTTCTCCTCGAGGCGAATGGTATATTTACCATTTTGGCCAATCAGGGAAGCATGGAATTGAGCGGGGATCCTGAGGGTCTCTAACGTTTCATCTGCCTACATCATATGTCAATGATTTAATGGGTTCGGTAAAGGCAAAGGACCAACCATTCTCTCGACCTGAGCCAAAATGCGCTTCTTGGCTTCCTCGGCGTTCTCCTTCCGTCCTGTGATCTGCTCGGGGCGTTAGCTCTGTCCCACGACTAACGCGTAGCACCCGACCTTGATTTTGGACTTCTGATGAACAACTTTTTTCCTCTTGGCGCCGTCCTTCTCCTTGTCGTCGACCTCGTTGGAAACGTCCACTCTGACGCCGAGTTGGTCCCGCAGTTTGTTAACGCCGACTCCCTGCGCACCGACGATGCGACCAACATATTCCCTGTCGATCTCAAATTCCGTGGACTTAACACAGAGATCAATAGCTGAATTAGTAGGGGGGGGGGGGGTCGGATTCACTTACGTAGCTGCTAATAATAATGTCGTTTTTGGCATCTTCCACAACCTGCAAGATTTCCCTGATAGCACGATCGACATCTGCACTAATTCCACGGACAAGGATCACGTCTTGACCGGTTGGATTGCCTGCCTCCGCACCAACCTTGATCGACAGTGACTTTTCTTCGCCAATGATTCTGGAGTCATTTAAATAATATTTACGGATGAAGTTCTATACCACCCACCCATCGAGTGTGGTACCGTCTTTGCCGAGTACTGCATCATGCCAACGCTTCTCTACACAGATCGTCTCACTCTTAACGTCAGCAGCATCCTTGGCCATCTTGAGTAATTCTGCAGAGACATCATCCAAGTGTTTCTCTTTGTCAACAGGCGAAGGCGAGGCCGAAGGGGAAAATGGATCATAGACAAGGAGAACCGAGGATTGTTCCGCAGACTCGGGAGGGAAGAAAACTTGAACGTTGTGAATTTCGTGGAATTGCTTCAACCTGACTGAAGTCAAATAGATTTCTAGAAAAGGACGGATAAAGAATCACTTTTTCGCGTGTCTTCCCATGATAACCTGGTGGATGAGCCAGTCGACAGAAATCTCCCTCGTTGCGCCGATCAATTTACCAAGAAGTTCTGAAACTTGTCGGACAACAGCATCCACCAGCGGCTTCTCCCCAACAATATCGATGTTAAGGACTGAAGCTTGGCCGATCGTCGCTGCGGATGGCGTAAAAACCGAAACACCTGGATGAGTAGCACTGAGAGTCTTGGGATAGTCGATACGTGTGATGTATGCCAAGAGTTGACGTGAAACGGCAATAGGACCGGGCAGTGGGAACTCGTGAATGTATTGTGAATTTGCCTTCTCCATAACAGCGCCGAGACCACTAGAGATATCCTCTTGCTTGCCATAGACCAATACCTCTTCGCCTTGCTCATGAGGCTCCGGAACGACAACAGAACATCGACCCTTCGCCATAATATCCTCAAGGGCCTTGCCAACAAGGAGACGGTGTTGACGCTTCGGCAACGAAATCTTGACTGGGATGAGAGCAGATTTGAACGATTCGATGGTTCCCTGAATGGTTTCGACCACACGAACGACAGCCTCCCGATCACCGCTGACAGTAATTTCACGTTCAAGAGCATTGAGAGCGAGATGGATTTCACTACCCTGCGCTGCCTCAATGAAGAGGGCGCGGCAGGTAATAACGAAAGGAAGGATGTGAGGAAGGATGTTCTTAACCCGTTGGGTCGACTTGGAAGTCCTAGCTGAGATGATCTCGTTTATCATTGCCTGAGCTTCATACGCGAGAGGTTGTGGGCCCGAAATTGTAATGGGAACCAAGACTTCATCTTCCTCGTCGACCGGTGTGGCAGCTCCATTAGTCATCCCATTAGGATGACCACTGGATGCAATGCTTTCTCTACGCGGAATATCCACTTTTACTCCAGTTTGATCTCGCACGTGTTTCAAAGTCGCACCTGTGAAGAATGGCGAAGACTCGAAAACCCGAATTCCGGACGAACAAACGTCAACTAACCTTTGGACCCGATGATGACCGGAATTGTAGAGACAGGAGCAGACAGAGTAAGAGTGACCTAAAACTACGCTTGAACGAAGACAAAAAGAGCTACGCGTGAACATACCGTGGGACTCAAAAGAGCTAACAGGCTTCGCTTTGCCTTGTCAAGCTCCTTCTGAGATTCAGACTTCATGTGGAAAGTGGTTTGACGCGCCCTCTGGTTGGCAGATGCCTCGATCTTGACCTTGAATTTCAACATGACCTGTTTCATGATTTCGCCGAGTGAAGTAGGCTTGCCGTCCTTGTTTGCCGCGAGTTCGTTAATGGACAAAGTGAAAGAGTCGGCGACAATGGGCTGAGACCTGATGGCTGCCTTGATGCGAGGACCGGAATTAGCACCCCAAGCAGTAGACTTGGCAGGCTGGGTCGCGGAGGTGGATGATCCGAGGGCGGGGAAAGCGGTCTGATCATTAGTGTCCAGAACATCGTTGACGGGTGGTTTGACTAGCGCCTCATCCTCGACCGAAGCTGGGAAGGGGTCCGGGGTGCCTTCAAGCCCATGTAACTTCTGAAGGTGACAACACCGGAACCATTTCAGCGAGAAAACATGCATCAGCGACGGCGGCCACACCTGAAGTTCAGCCGCGCCCATGCCAGGGGACGTGTCCATGTGTCTGAGAGTTGGGGGTGTCCAAAGCACAGAACCTTTGACGGAAAGTACCTAAACGTCGAGCTCAGCGACGAGCTCAACGCAACTGACCAGGAAAAAAAAAGTATGTAGGTGAAGGAAAATGTAGACGTGTCTTTCCTAAATCCCCGTGCATTGGGTAATAGACGTGCGAACATGATCCTATTATTGTCAGGTCTCTATTGACATCGCCAACAATCACTAGTCAAACTGTCGCAACGACCAGCCAAAGCTTCGCGATCGCCTATCCGTATCACCCATCCGTTTTACGTCCCTGTATCGTGGTCAATCTTGCTGATTCTCCGTGCTACTTACTGTGTCATTTTCCTTGTGCCCCTGGGACCTCTCAGGCTACACCTAAAACAATAAAAAGATAATGGGTTAGGCCCACCAAGGGCGTAACGCTTTCTGATTAGCTCTCCCATTCCGGTTTCCAAGGTAAACAAGCAATAAGGGTAGATTACTACCGTTTTGCCATCGCAGTACCGAGACAATCAGGGATGCGTGAAGTTCATGAAAGTAAAATAACTTTCACCGTTGGCGATGGTACATAGTAAGTGGAGATCGTGATAGTCGTGTCGTAGTAATTGTTACTTCGATGCAATATGGACTACATACAGAAGCCCGGTGACCACGATGATCTGCCCTTGGGGGACTCACACCTACAGAACCCTCAAAGGCCTCGGAATGAGGGAATGAAAGACGCTCGAGGGGCCTGGTAACACACTCTACCAAGTGTACATGCACACTTGTAGGGCTTTTGTTTCTGGCTCGATGATTCTTGTGCGAGTCTCACTCACCTTCACTTCCAATATCCTAATATTTGACGGAGAGAAGACGCGCACTGTGATGATCACGTGAATTGAATTTACGAATCACGTGATCCATAATGATACGTGGAGTATTTGATCGCTAGTATGGTCATACCATCGCAAGAAATGCAGCAAGCGTGTCGCAGAGCTTCCCTCGCGCTTGTATTTGCCCTTGGACTTTGTACGACGACGCTTGGCTCATCTTTCCTTGGCGATGCTCCCGTTCGCAAAGACCAAGTGCAGGACGTCCTAGAACACAAGCCCGTGCGCGGTGAACCACTCTGTCAGCGTGAAGTATGTTGGCCCCATCTGTTGTTCGATAATAACCTTATCATGGAGAATCATGATATTAGACTACAGGTCCGATCGAAACTACAACGTGCGACTATGAGACCATTGAGAGTGTCAACGAAGAGTTGTACGCAAACCTCCACGATCTTGTCCAGACTCCTTTTTTTCGGTATTTTCAGGTGCTACTCCATCCCGGTTTTTCTTAGTGCTCGTGCTCATTTCCATCAATAATCATTAGGTCGACTTATACCGAGAATGTCCTTTTTGGCAAGAGAATGGTTTTTGCATGAATCGTGAATGCGGTATCACCACCGTGGACGAGGTAAATAAATGCACTGGCCACTAAATTCAACTTTTCATTCTTGTTATAGAGTCAAGTACCCGAAAAGTGGAGAGCGGCTACATTGAGCAAATTGGACCTTCCTCCAATTGATCAGGTATTTGATGACATTGCAGGCCCTGCTATTACTCACATAAATTTCCAGCGTGTGCAGTTACCGGGTTGTTATTATCGTGACACCGACTTTTGTTTCCTCGATGACATGACAGGTTGACCTTATTTTTTTTCGCATTGCACTTAACGTGTTTACATAGTTCTTACCAGAGGGCGACTACGTTGATCTAACACTCGTTCCTGAGCGCTACACGGGGTATTCCGGGAAATCGGCACATCGTGTCTGGCGAGCGATTTACGAGGAGAATTGTTTTGGTCTGGCAGAACTCAATCTCGGCGGAAAATCACCTGCGTCTATTACTTTCCCTGACACTCTGACTAACCCATTCCGTCGTTTGGATGGTGAAGAAACGGACGGAGAGTGTCTAGAGAAACGAGTATACTACAAACTCATATCTGGTACGTATTTCAGCAGAGAATTGTTGCGTATCCGTACCAATCCCACGCAGGTCTCCACGCATCAATCTCAACACATATATGCACAGAGTGGCTGAATCAATCCACCGGTGAATGGGTAAGTGGTATTTCTTCGTAAATCCATTCTCTTTGATGATGGTTTCTAGGTTCCCAATCTTGAATGTTTCGTGACTAGAGTAGCCTCCCATCCTGAACGCCTGCAATACATCTACTTCAATACGGTCTTACTTCTCCGCGCAGTTGCCCGTCTTGCACCTTACCTATCTGAATATGACTACTGCTCCTTGTCGGGAAATACCCTTACCCACCCTGGTCATCCGGAGTTGGATGATGAAGTTCGAACGCTTGGGAAACTCAACAATGTGGTGAACATTGCAAAGCACGTTGGCAAATTTGACGAACGAGTGCTCTTCCGCGGGGCAAATGCAAACGTCAGTGGACCACACGACACGTTAACCCGTCGCTGATTCGCATGACAGATTCTGAAGCAGGAATTCAAACAGCACTTCCGTAACGTCTCCCGGATCATGGACTGTCTTGGTTGCGACAAGTGCCGGCTGTGGGGGAAAGTCCAGACCACTGGTTTGGCTACCGCTCTCAAGATACTATTTGAAATAGATGACAAGGCCCTCCAGTACGTGCTGTTTCTGCCGCGGTCTCGTGCGAACTCATTTGGCCGTCTAGGCACCGCGCAAATCAGAACCTTCTGCAACGTTCGGAAGTTGTGGCATTGATCAACACACTTCATCGCTTCAGTGAGAGTCTGCACGCTGTCGAACACTTCCGGGAGATGTGGAGCAAGACGGGAGAGGAGGACTCTGCGAAGCTGATTCACGAAGCACAGAGGGCTATCGCCGGAAATGTGAGTACCGTTCTGCTTTATTAGATTTCGATGCCTCTCCAAAGGTATCGAACCCTAGCCATAGCTAATCCCTGGAAAACAGATCGCGCCAACACAATCTCCTGTTGTTTCGCGCCGTCCAATGCCGAATGCTTTGCAACGAGATGTCTGGAGCAGACTTCAGGCGCAACTGGTAGATCTTGTGGACTGTTGTAGACGACACACACTTACGTGTTTCGGATTACTCTTGGAGATTTGGGTGAGGTTATCAAAGGCGGTGTACCATCTACGGACAGAACTTTGACACTTGACACTTTCAATGGTCTTACGCAGTAGATACTATTTCCCGTAGCCTTCCGTTGGTGACACACCTATACCTGTCCAACTTCAAAGTAGAATGGAGTTGACAGCATCCGGCTAGTTGGGATAGCCAAAAACACAAAAGCTAGAACAAGATCACAAGGCCGAAAGGTCTAGGTCACAGCGGCACGCCATCTACATCATCCTCCATCATAGGCATGCCATCTACGTTGGCGTCGCCGGCTTCGGGATCACCTGTCATGGGAACGCCATCGACATCGTCATCAAGGGGATCACCATCAACGTCCTCGACGAAGGGAACTCCGTCAACATCTTGATCAAGCGGTACTCCATCAACGTCCATCTCTTCAATTGGTATGCCATCCACGTCGTTTTCGGCGACTTGGGGGGGAGAAGCGGCAGGTTCTTGGGCGGGCTGGAACGACTTGGCCTTGAACCGTGACGCATAGGCTGATTGGGCTTCCGGCATTGCACCCCCGTTCTCGTTTTCTTGGTCTGCTTTCAGCTCCGCATGGGTAGTGCCATCAAGCCGCGCGCGAAGTTCCGAAGTAAACTCGGGCGGGAAAACGATCCAATCTTCCCAGATATCCACGACCGCCGTTATCTGTTTCTTGAAAGTCTCTGCGGTGATACGTCCAGGGAACGAATGATATATGGTGGAAAAGTGATCAAAAACGATGCCAAGGCGTGACTGGAATTCCTGACGGAACTTCCATGCACTCGGTACTGAAGCGGCTGAATTATGGAGGATATCACAAATGAGGTGAAGGCGTGCGATCTTGCGTGGGACTGGGGTACCGTCCACTAGCAACGAAGAAATGATAATATCGGTGACCTATGGAAAGGTGGTGAGATTCGGGAGGGTCACAAGATCAGCTGAGCACGGACTTCGCGAGCTGCTTCGGCATGTTCCAGACTGAACGTCATACACCGAGCAAGTTCGCCGCGCTTGCCCGAAAGGGCGCGCAACATCGCCTCAAACCTCTTCCGTGCGAGTCTGCCCAACACGGTCTTCTTCGTGCGTTCCTGTTCTGATTCCTCCGCGGAGTCGGTGGAATATACCGAATTGTAGCCCTGAGATGAGCGTGTCAATGAAATACACAACATACACAGTGACGAGAACGTGCATCATCATCAAAATCTGGTTCCACGGTACCATCGCGCTCAACCAATCCCCGATAGAAGGCATGCCTATGGTGCTGTAAGACATTTGTAAGTTGAGAAATAGGGAACAACTGAGCAACCTACCTTGCGATCAGTGAGAAAAGCGTATTTCGCATTGTTTCTTTCCCATTCTTTGAGATTCTCTGCATACTTCTGGTCGTGACCCTTCACCTCGGCTGCCACCGCCCGTATGAAAGTATCCGTGACGCCAGGCTCATCGTCACGCCTCCGAGAAGAACTGCGTGAGCGCCTGCGGGGACTCCGACTGTCGTACCGTCTTGAATGACTGTACGAGCGGCGTTGTCGACGCGATGGGGATCGGCTGTAGCTGTATGACCGACTCCGTGACCGCCTGGAAGACTTGCGTCTGCGACCACCAGAACGGGAACGTGAGCGATGCGCGGAGGAGTACGAACGACTCCTGCTCCTTCCCCTGCCTCCATGGCGATCTCTGGAATGGGAACGTGAACGTGATTGGCGAGCTGCAACTACGTGAACGAGGTGAGCTTTATGCACAGCGAAACTATGCGCAGACTCGCACCATACAAAGGCTTCGCTGCCATAGGCACTGCCTTGCTCCACCCGACCCTTAGTACTGAGCCTCCCCAATCGAAGCCGTCCAATTCCCGCAGAGCGACCTCTGCGTCCTTGCGTTTCATGAACGAGACAAACCCACTGAGACCTGTATTGCGATTCCGTCTTGACGTAGTCATATCACTTCCAGGGCCGCTGGTACCATCTCCACGAGGCCACATAATTTTGACCTGAGATGATGCAATGAGTTGGGCAGCCTCCAGTAGAGTCAGAGCTTACAGAGCCAACGGGTCCATGACGCGCAAAAAACAAACCCAAAGATTGTTCGGTAACATTGGAAGGTAAGTTGGCGACGAACAGGTTGGATGTCTGAGGAAGTACAGTATTCGAAATGCAGAACGACTTCTCAAGTGTCAATACAGCACTTACCTCGGGGTCTCCCCTGTCCTTGCTCCCACTCTGGCCCTCATAAGCTAAGAGGTATTGATTAATAACGATTATTTATAGATGCTCACGAGCACGAACCTGCTAGAGCGGTCACAGACCGTCCGTGGGCTACACAATGGTACTGAGGAACTTTTTCATGGGGCTGATTCACTTCGACGTACCAGAACGAGAATACCGAGCCTCTCGCAAAGCTTGCTCCCTACAAATGATGTCAGGGCAGGAGAGTACGACTACCGCTCCGCATACCTCTTGATTTCCTCGAGGAATGAATCCATAGCGCGTTTTCCCTTTGGTTTTGGGACACTAGTCGGTGGAGCGACCTATGGGACCATGAGTCTCCGAGGCTCAGCATACGACCACCGCTCACATCTTCCATTTCCTCCCGCAGCGCCCTCGTCCGAGAAGAGCTCTCAACTGTGCCCTTCGTAGAAGGCTGATAGACCGTCTTCGCGTCTCCAGAGCCTCGAACAAAGGTCGATCCCGCCTTCTTTCTCCCTACATCCTCTCCCTCGAACGCGTCTAAAAAGTCGGCATAGGCTCTGACCGCATTCTCTTCCTCCTCTCTCTTCTTCGCCTCTGCTGCCTCTTTCTCCTTCTCTCGCCTGGACTTGCGCACAGTCCCTTGAGCGTACTGGGACAACTTTTGGTCGTCCAATGGCTTTTGCTGGTTATGTGAAGCAAACTCGTGAGTACCTTGACATTAAGAAAATAGGTCCTATCCATCGCACTGGGAACGAAGTTTCTTCGTCGTCGTTGTCAAAGAACGCCGCTAACTTGGATTTCGTTTTATCCATGTGACAGTCAAACGGTAACGGTCGTCGAATACAACAGCTGGGACAAGAGAGGAAGTTCCCACGCTTACATACACTAATTACTACATCATCAGGTTAGCCAGACCTCCCATGGCATATGCCATCGGCTTCAGAGGTGGATGAGGCTGTGCTTCGAATTGGTGGTACTCCAAATCTCCAGCAGCGTCCACGCGGATCTATTGGTATAGCAGCATTAGGGTGTGGTGTGTGCTGATCAGAATGATACACTTGCATATGCGCCTTTATTCCCTACTTGGTCAACGTAGTTGGGAGCAGAAAATACCTAGGGCAAGAAGAGTGAACTCTAGCACGATGAACCGGTAGCTTAGGCTTACGGTTGTGCACAACCCATCATGCTCGATAGCATAACCATCTAGAACGCGCTGAGCACCACAGTAACAGCATAGCTTAAATTTACCCACTCTCCCGCACTTCATGACTACGAATGACACCAGTGACGCCATTGAGGTCGCACCACCGCTTTGTGACATCCGGTCCGAAAGCAATACCAACACCCTAGAGCACGCTGAAATAATCTGTAAGCGCAAATCGGCCCGACTACGCACCCGTTTACTTGGCCCGCGGCCTGGGGTTTCTTGTGGGTCAGTCCAAAGTAGCTGTGGCCGTGTGAGTGAGAGCACAGGGCTTTCCTTGACTTCGCACCTCGCCTGGGCAAGGTGTCTCAATATCCAAGAGGGAAGAAAGTCCCAACTAAGTACTCACACATCAACCCTTCTTGTCCAGGTTGTCGCCCAGTTCGCGGTATTTTCCGTATTTCCTCTAGTGTCACGCCGTCTTTACTGAACAGCCCTCCGTGAACGACGAAATAGCGCTTGAGCTTTTCTGGTGATAATATCGTTTTCGGCGTGATGTCCGTCGACGGCTTTGTTGCGCTGACCAGAGTTGCCAGAGGCACTAAGTGAAGACTCAGATTTTTGAGACAGCTAGGCCTCAAACCACATACTCTCCGTAAACACATGGGCGAAAAGCTAAGTTTGACAATTCAGTTTCTGAAAAGGCAAGATTTGTGAGCTCGCCTTGTACGTCTGCTCCCCGTGCTTGTGCTTCGCTTCTCCCTCAAAGCCATACGTCCGGTTCATATCTTTAGCTTCGTGATTGCCTCTATTGATGAACATCCGGTTAGGGTATAACCCTGATATCCTTCAACCACCATAGCAAGCACCATAACTCGGATAGTACTTACATTTATAGGCAAACGCAGTCAATATCACTTCTATAGACCAGGAACCTCTGTCAACCAGATCGCCGTTCATCAATAAACAGTGATCAGGCGATGGGGTTCCGGTGAGGGAATACAGATATAGCAAATCGTAGAACTGCCCTGAATGAAACGTGCGTCGAGTCGCGCCACCACAAAAGTTCAATATCAAAACACACCATGAACATCCCCGATGACGTCGCAGGTTACTCCGTCCGCAAGATCGAGATTGACTAGACTTTCCTCTTTCGCAAAGGACGAATGGGCTCCGAGAACGATCTCCCATGCGTATCTCCGTGGAAGCTTCTTGCCTTGCTTAAACCAATCGACCATGCTTAATATGAATTCATGGGTGATTGTATATATCCCGTTATCGGTTGCGTCTAGTTTCGGACCTGTGTAGTCGGCCTCTACGTCACACCCGCCTAGCAGGTCCGTCAATACAAGTGGCTGCGTAGATAAGCGCCCATACTAACCTTGGGCTATGATTTCCAAACAGCGTTCCACAGCATTTTTCTCTTCTTCCATCTCAATGGCCTAGACCGGGTCAGGGATAAAAGTGATGCACGAATCAAATATCAAATTCTGCACCTTCTCAAACTCGATCTTCCGGACGAGCTTTTGGGTCGCTGTCAGCTGCGACTTGACGATTTCATTTTTCGGTTCTAGCGCGACGACCTTCTTGAAATCGGCGACCGCAAGGTGAGGTTTGGCGATCTGAAGGTAACACGTCGCCCGTCTGATGCGCCTGGTGAATGGGGTTGCCATCGCACGTTCTAGCAAGCCCGACGCACCTATAGTACGCTTTTGCATACTTGGGATCGACTTCGATTGCCTTGGCTGACGGCCGTGAATCTCGTGTGACCAAGCCGAAACGCCAGAATACTCACACGCATCATCGAGCGCAAATCCGTACTCCTCCAGCTTCGTCCTCGCAGCAGCGCGGTTACACCAAAAGGTTGCATCTCTTGGATTTAGCTCGATGGCCCTCGAATAAAGCTGGACGGCCGTCGTGAAATTATGACCTGGATACTATTTGTTAAGCTACCGTGGCCCATCGCATAGGAATACGTACCCGTAAACGCGCTATTAGCCTCCGCCTTCAGCTTCGCCGCGTTTGCCCTGTCTTCGTCGGTTACATCTCTCAGCGTCTGTAGCTCAGGCGAGGACAGTGATGTGAGCGACGTTGAAACAGGAGAGGAGATCACCGAGGACGACAATGAGCCATCGCTCATGGTGCTCTGTCAATCGATGGAGATCCTATGACCCGGACTTCGGTCGCTCGTCTACCATTTTTTTTCTGAGAATGGCAACACAAATATCATCTCACGATCGGTGGCTGTGTCACACTTCACATTAAACGACAATGGAGATTTAACCACCTTGACTACTGAACATTCGAACCCCAACACAGATCAGATGGCGAAATCACTTTCGGCATTGCTGTTCTTACGCGCGTCAAATTAACAGGATATGTCCACGGACCGAGAAGGAGATAACTCAGTTGGAGCAAACATTGAGGTTGAAGTATTTGCCGAGGGGTGGGTTGTTTTCATAGGCATTGACATTTAGCATCCATCCATTCAGAAATTGATGGAGGCTGTGTAGGCTGGTCAACCCCGAAGTACTACCCTTGATAACACTTACTAGTCCAGATTATTTTGCTCGCGGCAGTTGCCATGCTGAGCAGCAGCGGTTGCCTCCGCCTGGAAACTTCCAGTAAGTCCGTCACCAAGCACACAAGCAACTCACGTATGTCAAACCCTTGTGCCAACCATTGTAATGACCGATGGATAGAAGCAGGTCGCCATTGACGCTGTCAAGAGTTTGTGCAAAGAATTGCGCTGCCTTGTAAATGTTGAAGTCCTGAAGACATATGCAGTCGAGATGCGAAGTAATATCAACGCGTAAACACCTACAGGGTCTTTGCAATTGCCCCCGGGTGCTCCGTCACACTTGTCGATGGTGATTTGCATCAGCCCCTGCTCACCAGCACCTCCGACGGTGCTAGGAATGCAAGAACTCTCCTGCATTGCGAACGATGCAAGCACTATAGCTGGTACTAGCTACGGTGTTTGGTGATCAGTCGAGATTCAACGATAGGGCGCGAACTAACCGCCATATCGGCGACCATACTTCTCAAACAGAGGAACGAAATCCTTGCACGCAGAGAAAGCGGATCCTGGATTATACACGACCTGCGAGAGGTCAACTCTGATGATATCCTTCATGTGCATGAGAGGAGGAGTCCACCCTCCCGACGTCAAGCCACAGTTGAGGAAATCGATATTCCCGTTAGGACCGCTCAGCGGGGTTATCTCCTCTAAACTGCATATTAGGCATAGATGAACTCGAAGGATCAACAAGCGTACTGGTAGCCCCGCTTGGACCACAAGAGCCGGCTGATACAACATTGACAAGACCGCCAATGAAACCAGTGTTCCCCCCAAACAAACCAGTTGCGGAGGACGTGGACTGTGGGGCAACGGAGGTAAGAGTGGTGACAGATTGATAAAGGGTCGATGAACGCGGAGATGTTGATCAGTACCACGGGTAGTAACAGTCGAAAATTATTGTCCGAACCGTGGCGCTCCGGGGCGAGAGAAACAAGTCATCAGGACTCACCACGGGCCTTGCCTTGCAGGTTAGGTGACCACCTCTGTCCAGAGTTTGTTCTTCCAATCCGCGCAACGCGCGGGCGTGTATCGCCATCAAAGCTGGCTTGCTTCCGCTGGCGTGCCCTTCAGCAGGAACAGCGAAAGTGGCAAGAACGGTGAGAAACGATGCCAAGATCTTCATGTGCAGGTCCGCGAAAGAACGTAAGACGAGAAAATTGAGCGACACTGCAGCGGGAATCCGACGGCGAGAGGACGCAAGGAGGGAACAAATCGAGGTTGATACAACTTTCCAGTGGCCATGGTACGTCATTGCGCCAATGATGTTATTCGCAGCTTGAGTTTGGAATCGTGGTGTTATTGGCACACTGCAACAGGCTGTGGAGACGCGAAACAGCCACAGGTGATGTGGCCGTTTGAGATGACCTACTGAATGGCTGGACGCAATCCGAATCAATATAGTCAGGCGGTTTAGTACAGGTATGGTCTCAGACGGAGTGAGCATAATCCAACATGTTGCGATCCTGGCCGAACGATCTACATAACTATGCAGCTTACGTACGAGATTCAGATATCGACGAACTGTGATTGGTTCGTCGAGAACAGCCAGTTTCTACACCTGTGGTCAAGGTTCTGAAGCATAAATCCAGCTGTGTGAGCAGATGCGGAACTTCAACTTTAAGTCGTAGCCCTCGTCCGTTTGCTTCGCATGACACATATCCAGAGTGTCAAAGCAGACGCGCAGACAGCGTTGGGTCTGGTCGGTATTGTCACGCACGAGGGGATGTCCTCCGGCTATGGAATGGCACGGCAGATGTGGGGGGGGTAGGTCTGTGGTGACCGACGGGTGGACAGTCCTCCTATTTGTAGCACGAGGTGAAACAACGTGGTATGAATGTGTGAGAGAAGGAACTGATGAATGATGCCCAGTGAAAACTGGGTATTGTCTGGTCGCGTCAGGTATCACCAGGTATCACCCGGTTTAGTAGTTAATACGGTGTTGAGAACTAGTGATATCGTCCCTATAGAATGAGACTTATATGATATTTCTA